>QRFJ01000615.1:330770-353638 GCA_006176705.1 Cocos nucifera
GTTCATTGTAGGAACTGGATTGCATCAAGATGGGATCTATCTACCTCGGTGGTAGAGGAGTAGCCCTATGATGATCATGAGAATCAAGTCCAGAAATCCATGGCCATGGTAGAGTGAAATAATAGAAAGAGTTTCTATTTAGATTTTCACATTGGACTCGAATCGAATGATTACATCATATGACAGAGACTAGGGTTTGACGAGTTCACCTTAACCCTAATCTGATCGGGGCTCAAGATAGAAGAACTGAATCACACAGGTAGCTGCACCAAGAGGTTCGCATTCAGCTCTGATGGGTTGCCACCATATACTGCTAGGTGTCACTGGTGGATTTTGGGAGCAATTAGAATGATTTAGATGATCGATCATTCTAGCTGTTCGAATCAGAAGAGTTCTGATCCATCGAAAGGAGTTTCGATGATGTCTATGATAGAGATCATGACATATCCCATTACCATACAGAACTGAACCTAACTGGGTCACACAAACAAGGGTTTGAATCTGGTGATCATCAATTGAACTGATCTAGTTCAATTGATCTGAATGAGATTCAATTAGGTTCAAGGAAATCGTGCTAGCACTCGATTGAACCTAACGTTCTTCTTTTACTATCATAAATAAGTTGTCCTGACTGAGCCAAAGGAGTTTGTGCTCAATCAGAGGCCTTCATATGGTCTGACTGGAGGTTGTCCAAGTCAGAATAGGTTGTCTTATTTGTAAGACATTACCTGCCATTTTTGGTCACCTGCCATTTCTTGTTCTTTGACTTTGGTCAAAAGTCTACCTTTGACTGGTCAAACGTTGACCATTGACCCTTTGACTTTTGACCACATGTCATGCACCTATTGGAGAGCTGGTGGGGGCTTGTCCCCCTGCCAGAACCTGGCAAGGAGAAGGGCGCACGCCAAGGGTGGCGTGAGCCCAAGTAGGAGGCGCCTAGGAGTCCTTGTTGGACAAGGACTCCACCTCCCTTTAGGATTCCAATCAGAGTTCTACTAAGAATCCAGTTTGACTGGTCTTAGGCGCCCTCTAAGGAGGAATCCAGGGGTCTCTTTTTCAACCAATCAGATTTAGATCTGATTTCACAAAGGGTTGTGATTGGTTGAGAGGAAGAGGAGTTGGATCACAAGCTTAGGTCTATAAATAAGACCCTGCGCCCAACCCTAATTCCAAGTGTTTTGAATGAGCTATTAGATACGCCCCAAGGCTGCCTCTCCCCTCCTTCTCCATGCCATACTCTCTTCTCCCCTTGCTCTCCACGTCCAAAAGTGTTTTGGACTTAGTTTGGTGCGATTCAGATCAAGGAAAGGCGATCAAAAGCAAGAAGGCTGCGCTGCTGCAAAAGGACGACTGCAGATCTTCAAAAGAGTTTTGAAGATCCTCCAGATCAGATCCAGATCTGATTTTTGGAGGTGTGATAGAGAAGAAGAGGTTCTCCAGATCCAACCCGAGTGGATACCGGTAGAGGCCAGGCGCTTGCGTGGCTAAGATCCAGAACCTTCCGCTGCAATCAGGATCATCTACAGGGTAATAGGATTACCCAAATCAGGTAAATTAAATTTGATTTAATTTATCTTATTTTATTTTATTTATTAAAATAATAAGAATCAGATCTGAAACATATCAAGATCTGATTGAAGATCAAGAGAAAATTTTTGAAATATATCTCTTGATCTAATCAGATCTGGACGAACCTGGACCGGGAAATCAGGATTTCCCTTCAACTGGTATCAGAGCCATGGTTCTAAAATTGTTTAGATCTGATTTTAATTTTATTTTAATTAAAAATAATGTGATTTCAGATGTCACATGAGATGTGATCAGATCTGAAATCAGAAAAATTAAAATTAAATGATTTGGATCTAAGAACATGAAGATATGCATGACTAGTTCTAGAATAGAATAGTTCTATAGAATAGTTTTGCATGTCTTTGATTTAATATGATTAAATCATATTTTAGATCTTCTTATTTACTATTTTCTGATATTATAAGTGTTATAATAACATCTGATAAACAGCAAATAAAAATTATTTAATTTTAAATATCATATGAGATATGATAGATGCATGACTAGACTAGTTGTAGAATAGTTCTACATAATTGTCTAGATTAGAATTTATTTTGATTAGATCAATTTAAATCTAATTTTTTAGATTATTATGTGATAATTTAGATCTGAAAACATGCATGATTTGATACATGAGATGTATGCAAAATATGCCTTGATTAGATCTAAATTTGTATATGAGATATATGATATAGATCTATAACTGTTTTGTAGATTTACATGTTCCTGATTAAGGCGTTCCTCTTGGCCGTCCGGTCATAAGAACGAAGAAGGGTTTAAAGGCCCTCTCTTCCCATTCGATGGGGTGTTCTTATGACGTGTAGGGGTGCTGCGTGTTCGTCCTTAATCAGAAACCCAAAACTTACTTTCTGCAAAACCCTAGATCCTGAAACCCTAGGATTTATTGTGCATATTTTGTTTATGAACCCAACTTAATTAAGAATTAAGTTTATGGAATATTAATTAGGTCTAAAATTGAGAATTTCAGATCTAAGACATATTCATAATACTGGGTTCGGGCTTGGGTAGCTCAATTAGGTCTAAGCGGTTGATCAAACCGAATCAAGAGTTGGTTAGATGGGATCAACAATGCTTAAATTGACCAGCCTAATAGGATTAAGTCTGGGTCAAGATCGAGTCACGATCAAGCAAGACCTAATTAGGCTCAGAGGTTAGAGTCTGGATTGTAGGCTAACCCAATTGGTTCTGACTCAACAATTTGGTGTCTAAGGTAAGTTTGGCACAGACGACCGACTGGTTTTTAATTGGAAGCTACTCGACCTGAATGCGTTCTTGTGCGAGTTAACGGCATATTCCTTCCACCGGTCTCACTTACCTGGCCATATCTGTTGACACAGTTCTGATCTGAGGTGGTCAATAATCCGAGCTGACCCATGCCACTAGGTTAGTCATAATTGTTATGACTAAGCCAAGTCTAGTTTAATGAGACCTGAATCAATTCTCCCTAAGAAAAGATTAAGTCCGAGGTCTTCCACCATTGTAGACGTGCGGGCCCTTCCCGGGGTTGATTGTTCTCGGCTGGATACAGTGGCTCAGTTGCACCGGGAAGACGCAACCATGTCTATTAGGCATTGGATGCTATGGGCTGGAGGATGAGTTGGGCTCAATATTCCGGATACGGTGAGAGACCCAATTAGGAACCCAGTCTATGCAAATGGTGGGTCTGACTTAACTAAGGAGTGGATCAATATTCCGGATACGGTGAGATTCATGAATTAGAGACCAAGTTTGGGTGCACCATGATTAGAGAATCATTGAACAAGAGTTGTTCACTCATTGGCTAACCCATCACCAATAACTGTTAGGTGAGGTGATGAGTCAGTTGGTGAGACCGCACCACCCACTAGAAATCATCAATCGCGGAGATTTTCGCATCTCTACAGAGGGAGTGTAGGGATCCGAGAAAATAGTGGGAGCTAATTTGTTTAAAAATAAAATCCCTAAACAAATTGGTCAAGTCAAAATTACAGTATCTAACTAGAATCTTTGACTCTCTACAGGAAAATGTCTGCGTCCAACCCACTGGCACGTATCCTAGACACACATAGACTGACTGGACCCAATTATAAAGATTGGCTCAGGAACTACAAAATTGTTTTGGGTTCAGAGAAGTTAACACATGTTTTGGACCAGGACCCTCCCACCTTACCAGCTCGTCCATCCACTGAACAGAGAGCGTCTCTGGAAAAATGGATTGACGAAGACAATAAGGCCAGATACTACATGTTGGGCTCGATGTCTGATGAGCTCCAGCGCCAACATGAAGATATCGGGACTGCTCGCCAAATGTTGGCTCACCTGCAGGAGATGTTTGGTGAACAGAGTCGCGCAGCCAAATATCAAGTCACGAAATGACTTTTTAAGGCTAAGATGCGTGATGGGCAGTCAGTCCAAGATCACTGTCTGACAATGATCAAGGACATGGAAGAGCTTGAGAAGCTCGGTGTGAAGTTGGACTTGGACTTGCAGAACGATATTATTCTGCAATCCTTGACTGATGCATATGGGCAATTCATCATGAATTACCACATGCATAAACTTCAAAATTCCTTGGCCGAGTTGATGAATATGCTGGTTACCGCTGAGCTTTCTATGAAAGGTTCTAAAGGCTCAGTTCTTGCTATGGAACGGACTTCTTCCAAAAGAAAGTCTTATGGAAAGAAAAAGAAGTCTGTGAAAAAGCAAAAGGTAGAAGGATCAAAGAAGAAGAAGGCAGAACCGAAGAAGAAGGTCGATGGCAAAGGAAAGTGTTTCCATTGCAACAGCGACGGCCATTGGAAGCGGAACTGCCCTACTTACCTGGCCACCCTGAAAGAACAAGAAGGAAGGTCCTTCTGGAGGTATGCTCGTTATTGAGTCTAACCTTACGGTTTCTTCTGCATCCAGTTGGGTGCTTGACTCTGGTTCTAGTGCTCATCTGTGCACTTCTATGCAGGGTCTTGAGGATAGCAGGAGGCTGAGGGATGGAGACATGATCCTACGCGTCGGTAATGGAGCAAGAGTTGCTGCAGTAGCCGTGGGAACATACCCTCTGCGATTACCATCTGGTTTAGACTTAGTTTTAAAAGACTGTTATTATGTGCCTGCAGCTAGCAGGAATTTGATTTCTGTTTCATGCTTAGCACAAGAAGGTTATGTGATCACCTTCTTTAAGGACCATTGTAACATTCTTTATGAAAGAAATAAAATTGCAAATGGTTTCCTTGTTAATGGTCTTTATCAGTTGCATATTGATGTACCTGTTTTAACTATCGAGCAAAACGTGAATGCCAAACGACCTAGGGATAGTCCAAACGACAGATATCTATGGCACCTGAGATTAGGTCATATAGCAGAAGATAGGATTAACAAATTGGAGAAAAATGGGCTATTGAGTCCATTGACTTTTGAGTCATATCCAACTTGTGAATCTTGTCTTCAAGGCAAAATGACTAAACTCCCTTTTGTTGGACATGGGGAGAGGGCCACAGATCTCCTTGCCCTAGTACATACTGATGTGTGCGGCCCATTCGATGTGCCGGCTAGAGGCAATTTTGTCTACTTCATTACCTTTACCGATGATCTGTCTAGGTATGGGTATGTGTATCTTATGAGACATAAGTCTGAAGCCTTTTGAAAAGTTCAAAGAATTCAGACATGAAGTAGAAAAACAAACTGGAAAACCCATTAAGGTTCTTCGATCAGATCGAGGAGGTGAATACCTTAGCCGGGAATTCCTAGACTATCTTAAGGAAAATGGCATAGTCTCTCAATGGACTCCACCAGGAACACCTCAACTCAACGGGGTTTCAGAACGGAGAAATCGGACTCTATTGGATATGGTTCGATCCATGATGAGCTTCACAGACCTCCCAGATTTTCTTTGGGGACATTCATTATTAACTTCAATCTATTTACTGAATAGGGTTCCCTCTAAAACCGTTCCTACCACACCGTATGAGATATGGCACGGTAAGAAACCAAGTCTGAGTCATCTCAGAATTTGGGGTTGTCCGGCTTATGTCAAAAGACAACAAGCGGACAAGTTAGAGTTTAGGTCCTTTAGAGCTCGATTCATAGGATATCCTAAAGAGTCATTAGGATACTATTTCTACATTCCAGAAGACCACAATGTGATTGTGAGTCGACATGCCATATTTCTTGAAAAATAGTTTATTCAAGATAGTGGCATTGGAAAGCAGATTAAGCTTGATGAGAAAGTCTCACAAGCAGAAAGAGCTAAGGACCAAGTGGAACCAAATCAGGTTGAGCCAATAAGAACACTACCTCCTCCACCTCGTAGATCGGAAAGAGTTTCCCGTCCCCCTGAAAGATACTTAGGTATTATTTCAGAGGATGTAGAGGAAATGTTCCTCATAGGTAATGGTGCTCATGGTGATGATCCCAAAACCTACAACGAGGCGATATCAGATATCGACTCCGAGAAATGGCTTGAGGCAATGAAGTCAGAGATCGACTCGATGCACTCAAACCAAGTCTGGACCTTGGTAGATCCACCAGAAGGTATAGTACCTATTGGGTGTAAATGGATCTTCAAGAGAAAGATTGGTGCAGATGGGAATGTGGAGACATTCAAGGCTAGACTGGTGGCAAAAGGTTATAGTCAACGTGAAGGCATTGACTATCAGGATACCTTTTCCCCGGTAGCTATGCTAAAATCCATCCGCACATTGCTTGCTGTTGCAGCCTATTTCGATTATGAAATATGGCAAATGGACGTGAAAACGGCATTCCTAAATGGATATCTTGAGGAAGATATCTATATGGAACAGCCGCTAGGTTTCACATCCAGTGATACTGATCACAAGGTTTGCAAGCTGCAAAGGTCCATATATGGACTTAAGCAAGCATCTCGGAGCTGGAACACTCGTTTCAATGATGTGATCAAAAAGTTTGGTTTCATCAAAAATGAAGAGGAACCATGTGTTTTCAAAAGGGTCAGTGGGAGCGCTGTTGTCTTCCTCGTATTGTACGTGGATGACATCCTCCTTATTGGGAATGATATTCCCATGTTGACATCAGTCAAGATGTGGTTGTCTAAGGAATTCTCCATGAAAGACCTAGGTGAAGCATCCTTTATTCTAGGAATTAAGGTCTATAGGGATAGACCGAATAGGATGCTAGGACTTTCACAGAAGATGTACATAGAGGAAGTACTAAAGAGGTTTAGTATGGAAAACTCTAAGAGGGGATTAATACCCTTCAGACATGGTATTCATCTTTCCAAGAAGATGTGCCCCAGCACACCTGAGGAAATAGAACGCATGAGCAAGATCCCTTATGCTTCTGCAATAGGGAGCCTCATGTATGCCATGCTATGTACACGACCTGATATAGCCCATGCTGTGAGTGTCACAAGCAGATATCAGTCAAATCCAGGTGAAGAACACTGGACTTCTGTGAAATGTATCCTTAAGTACTTGAGAAGAACTAAGGATATGATGTTGGTCTTTGGTAATGGAGAACTCCAAGTTCAGGGATACACAGACTCGGACTTCATGTCCGATATAGATGATCGAAAGTCGACATCTGGCAGACTGTTTGTGCTGGAAGAGTTCCAAGCAAACGGTGATACCATCTCATCCGCGATTACCTTGAGAAAGGTTACGTTGAGGTCAAGAGAGTCAACTCCACAGATAATGTGGCAGACCCACTTACAAAGCCGTTGGGCCAGCAGAAGATCGAAGCCCACCTTGAGAAGATGGGACTTAGACTTGTAGCCAATTGGCTTTAGGACAAGTGGGAGATTGTTAGATATATGTGCCCTAGAAGCCAGAATTGGCTGACACTTGTAATACACTTCTAGGGGCAAAATTGTAATTTTGACTATAATTAATGAAATGGGTTATTTTCTATCACACATGTGTATTTAGTGTCTGTGATACATCCTTTGAGTTAATGGTAATGATAATTCATATTTTCAAGAGTTGAAAATTTAAGACATGAATAATCATTATTAACTCATAAACAGCTCCCGACCATAGGATCATCACGAGGATGGTGATTGATCCGGAAGGTTGGTGTACGATCGCTTCTCTTTAGTAGATGAGTCTTGAGTCTACGGTGTGGAGACACCGGAGCGAGAGTACAGGTACTCGTTAGAGAACGAGGGCACTGAGCGTGACCACCTCGAGTAGTCATTAGGAAGTCTACCTTCTCGTCAATGACTGACTCGATGCTGCAGTAGTGTGTCTGGTTCTTTGACCTGAGATGCATCGGCAGTTCACCTTGAGGGTGTTATAGTTTGACTACACCATTACTCGGTCTCCTAGCCATATGGAACCCTGAGGTGTATGTTGGCTATAGCATGTTCATTGTAGGAACTGGATTGCATCAAGATGGGATCTATCTACCTCGGTGGTAGAGGAGTAGCCCTATGATGATCATGAGAATCAAGTCCAGAAATCCATGGCCATGGTAGAGTGAAATAATAGAAAGAGTTTCTATTTAGATTTTCACATTGGACTCGAATCGAATGATTACATCATATGACAGAGACTAGGGTTTGACGAGTTCACCTTAACCCTAATCTGATCGGGGCTCAAGATAGAAGAACTGAATCACACAGGTAGCTGCACCAAGAGGTTCGCATTCAGCTCTGATGGGTTGCCACCATATACTGCTAGGTGTCACTGGTGGATTTTGGGAGCAATTAGAATGATTTAGATGATCGATCATTCTAGCTGTTCGAATCAGAAGAGTTCTGATCCATCGAAAGGAGTTTCGATGATGTCTATGATAGAGATCATGACATATCCCATTACCATACAGAACTGAACCTAACTGGGTCACACAAACAAGGGTTTGAATCTGGTGATCATCAATTGAACTGATCTAGTTCAATTGATCTGAATGAGATTCAATTAGGTTCAAGGAAATCGTGCTAGCACTCGATTGAACCTAACGTTCTTCTTTTACTATCATAAATAAGTTGTCCTGACTGAGCCAAAGGAGTTTGTGCTCAATCAGAGGCCTTCATATGGTCTGACTGGAGGTTGTCCAAGTCAGAATAGGTTGTCTTATTTGTAAGACATTACCTGCCATTTTTGGTCACCTGCCATTTCTTGTTCTTTGACTTTGGTCAAAAGTCTACCTTTGACTGGTCAAACGTTGACCATTGACCCTTTGACTTTTGACCACATGTCATGCACCTATTGGAGAGCTGGTGGGGGCTTGTCCCCCTGCCAGAACCTGGCAAGGAGAAGGGCGCACGCCAAGGGTGGCGTGAGCCCAAGTAGGAGGCGCCTAGGAGTCCTTGTTGGACAAGGACTCCACCTCCCTTTAGGATTCCAATCAGAGTTCTACTAAGAATCCAGTTTGACTGGTCTTAGGCGCCCTCTAAGGAGGAATCCAGGGGTCTCTTTTTCAACCAATCAGATTTAGATCTGATTTCACAAAGGGTTGTGATTGGTTGAGAGGAAGAGGAGTTGGATCACAAGCTTAGGTCTATAAATAAGACCCTGCGCCCAACCCTAATTCCAAGTGTTTGAATGCTATTAGATACGCCCCAAGGCTGCCTCTCCCCTCCTTCTCCATGCCATACTCTCTTCTCCCCTTGCTCTCCACGTCCAAAAGTGTTTTGGACTTAGTTTGGTGCGATTCAGATCAAGGAAAGGCGATCAAAAGCAAGAAGGCTGCGCTGCTGCAAAAGGACGACTGCAGATCTTCAAAAGAGTTTTGAAGATCCTCCAGATCAGATCCAGATCTGATTTTTGGAGGTGTGATAGAGAAGAAGAGGTTCTCCAGATCCAACCCGAGTGGATACCGGTAGAGGCCAGGCGCTTGCGTGGCTAAGATCCAGAACCTTCCGCTGCAATCAGGATCATCTACAGGGTAATAGGATTACCCAAATCAGGTAAATTAAATTTGATTTAATTTATCTTATTTTATTTTATTTATTAAAATAATAAGAATCAGATCTGAAACATATCAAGATCTGATTGAAGATCAAGAGAAAATTTTTGAAATATATCTCTTGATCTAATCAGATCTGGACGAACCTGGACCGGGAAATCAGGATTTCCCTTCAGGTAAAAAAAGACTGACTGATTTTAATGATAAAAAAATTTTTGGTTCATCGGTTCCTCATAATCTCTAAATCCTCAGAAGTCTACACTCAAAATCACCAACTTTCGTGTATAACGTCTCAATGAGTTATATAGATTAAAATTTCAAAAATAGTATTTTAGTAGAAAATCTAGTCCCAAACACACCCAAGATTACTTTCTGGCCTTTCGATCCTAACCAACTTACTCATGGGCCATCGGATCATGTAAAAATCAATTCCAAATCAGCCTAGATCATGTGTGGACCATTCAATCATGACTGGCTTGCTCAATCAACTTTAAATCATGAGAAATGGCCTGGGAAATGGTCGATCGGTCCACGTGGGCAACTATGAGCTGACGGTCTACAATGGACTGCATGAGGGGCCTGGGTGCATTTGTTGGGCTCGTGCGAATATGCGTGGCCCATGCCCATGTGGCCTGCGTGTGCCCGTGCACACCTGGGCCAGGGCATCCGCATGGCCCGCACGCACTCGTGCGTGCATGCTTATGCACCTGGGCAGGCCCAGCATGCGACTGGCCTGGCTCATGCTACTACTGGCTCGTGGGCCCCCTTTGACTGTCCATGGGTCATGCCATCTACTTTGGTCCTTCCTTCATGCATAACTTCTCTGTCTATACTCCATTTGGACTGTTCTTGGTCTCCTTGGATTTTGTTCGTCATTCTGAACCTTATTTTGGACTTATTATGGACCGAATCTTAAGATAATTTTTCAACAATCTTTATCTTGACTCGATGTTCAGCCTCCACCAGTCTCTGAGAGCCTGTGATCCATCTCACCCCCCTGAACTGAGGCACATCTGCTATCTCATGGATGGACAAACATGGGAGTCAAGCCAAGCCGCTTATTCTATCTTCATTAATGGCTGTGATCCTCCTGACCTGAGATCTGCTTAGAGAAGTCTCCTATGGCAATAGGAACTTCACTTTATGACATTGCCTCTCGTCCTTCCAAGTCCCCCATCTTGTGCCTGATCCACCTCCACCTGAAGATCCACCTCACATTGGGCTCTCCACCATAAGGTAATGTTCTCCATACTTTCTTCCTCTAATCACCATCTTACTGCCATGCATGATCTTCAAGATTCTTTCATCAGCTTTCAATATGAAACCAATCGAATCTGGTCTGCTCAATGAGATTAGATTCTTTTTAAAGCTGAGTATATATTGGATCTCATCCAACTTTTTTATTATTTTATCATGGAGTTTCATGCTGACCATCCCACTACCCTTGATCTCATAGCTCGATCCATCCAGTAGGAACAAGTGCCTTCACTGATCTCTAGGAAGTCAAACAGCTTCTCTCTACAATATACATGATGAAAACAAGCAAAATTCATAATTCACTAGAAGAAAGAAATAAATACCTCATCAGTTACTAGAAGGACATCGTCATAGTCTTCTGTATTGCTATTGGTCATCGCCACAGTAGCCTATGTCCAATCTTTGAGTTGAGGGCAATCTCTGCATGATGCTCTAACTCCTCACATTAGTAGCACCTGATCTTGCTCTGGTTCGTCATCCTAGACTTGGACTATCCACCTTGCAATCTTCTGCCACTCTATCTTCTGCTGCCATCATCTTCAATCACCATCAGGGTTGAGTTGCCACCTAAACTCGAGGCTCAGTTCTCCCACTTGAGACCTCATTCTAGAGTAGTACAGAAATCACGTCTTCCATCTTGATGGTACTCTTACCTATAAGAAGAGCAGTCACCAAAGACTCGAAAGAGGGTGGAAGCGATAATAGCAAGACCAATGACCTGGTCTTCTCCTTAACTCTTTTTCCAACACTGAGGAGATCGATGAGGATCTTCTAGAAGTTGGATAGATACTCCTACATGCTCTGACCTTTATCCATCTATAACTAGTAGAACTACCTCCAAAGGAATAGCATATTGGTGAGCGATTTTACCATGTACAATTCTTCGAGTTTCAACCACATCGCCATCAAAAATGTCTTGCCAAGTATATGAATTATTATATCATCTGCTAAGTACAAGCGGATCATACTCACTACCTACATCTGGAGCTGCATCCAATCCTTTACCTACATGGTAGCTGACATCTCGATCCTTACATAAGAGAGTATTGATTAATCCCTACTAGATAAGCATGTCCGTCACCCTCACTTGCTAGAGATAGAATTGCTCTTGCCATCGAATCGGCTGATCTTTATCTTGGTTGAGCTTGTCTTCTCCATCTTCTCTGATCTCGATCTATATTGTCACGATCTGGGCAAGCACATGTGCTAGTATCGCCTAGCTCTGATATCAATTGTTAGGGTAATAACTCACTCAGATACTAATTATTATGGGAGTCTGGCTAGGACACCATCCTTTCAGGATCTTCTTGATACCACTTGCATTGTTCTTGATCATATGTAGATACTATAAGAGAAAAAAAGAAGAATAAAAGATAAGAGATAGCACATAATCAAGTACGTGGATTAGATCAAGATCTACCTCTATGGGGCATACAAACTTCACTATGAGAGAAAGAAAATCATACAAATATACGAAAAAATTATCACTTAACCCTTATACAAGATTTTTTCAACAAGAAGCATCAAAACCCTCATAAAATTCCTTTGAAACCTCTCAAGAAACCTATCGGCTTCTTTAGGATGTCACCAAATTTTCGATGCAACAAACGATTCATCAATCAAAGTTATATAAACTCTAAAAATCCAAAAATAATGTTTTAGTAAGAAACCCAATCTCAAATACATCCAAGATCACTTTTTGGCCATCCAATCATGATCGGCTCACTTCTAGGCCATCGAATCATGCAAAAAATAGTCCCAAATTAGCCTAGATCATGTCTGGATCGTCCGATCATGATCGGCTCACTTCTGAGCCATCGGATCATGATCCGATCCATGCAAATAGCTATAGGTCGGGAGAAATGGCTGATCCATCCATGCAGCTGACTATGAGCTAGCAGTCTATGATGGACCATGTGAGGGGCCTGAGCACGCTCGTTGGGCTCGCACTCACCCACATGGCCCATGCTTGCATGGCCTGTATGCACCCGTAGGCACCTAGGCTAGGGCGCTCGTGTGGCCCACATACACCCATGCACGTGCTCTTGGACTGGCCCAATGCACAGCATGCTACCAGCCTAGCCCACACCATTGCTAGCCTGTGGGCCCCTTTGGCTGTCCATGGGCCATGCCGCCTACTCTGATTTTTCTTTTGCATGTAACTTCTCCATTTGGACTCTTTTTAGATTGTTCTTGGTCTAGTTGGATTCTATTCGTCATCCTAGACATCATTATAGGTTTATTATGTATTGAATGTCAAGGCATTTTCTCAATAGTGGCATCCATCAGATATGCATGCTAAAAGGTAAGGGCCAAGAGTCCTTCTATGTTAAGGTGTTGAATAGTCGAAGCCTTAATCCCTAAGAACTCTTTATATCTATTTAAACCCTATAAGAGAGATGAGATCCCTCTAAACATGTCACACCCCAAACCAAACATCAGGATTGGTACATGATGGCTGCACACTCCTTAGGGCAAGAGTGTCCTAAAGAATATGCAAGGCCTTAAAAATTTGATACAACTTCAACATCCATAAATAAAAATATTCCTACTTCATATCAACTATTAAAACTTACATAATTATAAATTCAATTATCCTTCAATCATTTAATCAGATGATGCTCTATCTATTCATCCATTCATTCGTAAACTAAAACCATAACTAACGATGAATATCCTACAACTTTAAAATAGAAAGAAAAGAAGAGGGTTGTGAGCTTTATAGCCTTGTAAGAATCTCCACACAACACACCAGTATAATATTATAATTTAAAAAATAACAATAAGTATAAAGTACTAGCATAAACATGTATCGAGTATAGAGTCAAGAAATATATTATCACATGCCATCAAGTAAAGATTTTTATTCAATAATAATCTCTCTGGACTTAACATTTATTTACTCTTTTCATAATTCCTATTTGTTAACATTTAAATTTTTGGCTTTGGACTAATCAAAATCATGCGACAATCTTTTATTCAAATTGCATTTTTGTGATCTTCCTTGGATCGAATGTTCATGATTTTTCTCGAATCATATTCTCATGATCTTTCTCAGATCATATTTTTCATGATCTTTCTTAGATCAAATGTTCTTGATCTTTCTTGGATCATATTTCTTATGATCTTTTTTGAATCATATTTCCATGCATATGCCCATGAAAGCTATTTCACATGATGAGGTTAGTCCAAGCCATATTCTTTCCATCTGATTATTATATGTAGATTTTATCATATCAATTCCAATTTATAGTATAATCAAGATAAATATATCATACCCATATAATCATACCATCAATCACTAATATACATATGTAATCAACATATAATGTACTTACCTTGAAAGATCATACAAGAAATAATAATATCTCAAACATAATAAATCCATTAATATGAATCCAACGATGCAAAACCAACAACACAAATCCAACCATAAAATAGCATATATAATGGTGATTATGTACAAGAATTTTTACGTTAATTAGTAATAAACTGAACTCACTAGATTACGATCTAGATGCCAAAACTCTACTTGATATCCACCTATCCAATGATTTTTTCTCCTATACATTTAAATTAATATTTTAAAATAAATTAATTAAATCAAATTAATTACCTAGAACCCTCTATCAGGGTCCACCAGGGCTACCCCCATTCCTAAGATTTTTTTCTTTCTAAAATTTTTCACAATCCATTTATATAGAGAAATAAATAATAAATTTTACTAAATAAATAATTAACTATTTATCATAAATCATGGAAGAGAGAGAACAATCCTCTCTTCTTCTCTTCTAAAATAAGGTGTTTCCCCCTCTTATTTCCCATATTCCCTTCAATTAACTAATCAAAATAATAATTTAACCAACTAACTAATTAAATAATAAATAATTAAATAAATTAATGGTTATTATTAGAGGAGAAAAGAGAAGAATCATCTTCTTCTCTTCCTCTCTGCCATATAATAGGGGATACTTTCCCTTGTCCTCCCTTCACCCATATAAGACTATAGATGATCAAGGCTGGCCACCTATGATAGTCCTTAGCGGCGGCCAAGCCATGGCTTCAGTGATGGCCCGAACGACAGCGGTTGCCCACCGAGCTTGGGAAAGGAACTAAAAAGAATAGAGAATGGCCCTATTCAAATTAAATTCAGTGATTTGCCAACTACTCCCCTTGCTCTGACGATGAGAAAGAAACACAGAAAGCAAGAGAAGAAGGTACCTCAATCCGGTTGGGACAAAAGCATGAAAATCTGACGATGCTCTTGGCGCAACACCAAGAAAACTTGAGAGATCGATGGTGATTTCTCCAGGAAAATCAAATATGAAGCATCAATGGAGGAGTGGGGGTCCTTTTATAGGTTTTTTCAAGAATTTTGTTGTTTTATTTTGACTCAGATTGAGCTTCTTTTCTTGGACATGGAAGAGCAGGGAGACTCCGATCGGGAGTCTCCTTCCTCCAACCCCCCACTCGCATGCCAATAGATATTGGAGTTGGCCCAAGAGCCCAAAATTTAGGCTATTATATTCTTCTTCCTTAAAATAATTTCATCCTCGAAATTAGTATACTGCAAAGTTGAAAACTTGAGGGTATAAATTTCTTATCCTCAAGCTTCTAAATAATCCTTTTGAATAAAAAAAGAAATTCAAATCCTTTAGCATGATTCTTTTGTTTAAATCATCACACTTTCACTGCAAACTCAAATTTAATCCATCGAATATCTTAGGTTTGCTAAATAACTTCAAAACCAATAAGATTGTAAATTTGTAAACCTCTCAAATTATAATCAGATATACAAATTATTCATCCAAATCCAAACCCTATGAATCACTTCTATCATAATTCTTAGTGATCATAACTCTAAGTTTCCTTATTCTTGATTCATGCTCCCATAATAAAATCCAATCTACCAACAAAATCAAAAATATTTTTTATCTACATGTGGGCTTCATATATGTTTAATGTTTGAAGAATACTCCTCACTCATACAATGAAATCCTTTCATAGGCCATACCCTAAACAACTTTCTTCTAATAAACCCAAAATTGTATTTATCAACAATTAATATGAAAATTATAAAAGTCATCATAACCTTCACCCATGTCAAGTTTGGAATTCCAAAGCCATCTAAATTGAACAAGCATACTCCATACAACATATCAATACATCACACTTTATTCTAGGATCAAAATCTCTCATACTTAGGTCAAATCCTACTTATTGAAATCCAAGATATAACTCATCAATCCTGTTAAATGTATCGTATGCTACTTATGCACAAATTTCATCATGATACCTATTATTCTAAAATCAAAACTTTGATTTCTTTCTACTACTTCTATCATGTCCCTAGTGATCATAATATTAAGTTTAAATACCACTTAAGTCATAGTCCTATATGATCATAACAAAAACTCTGATATTATTCTATCACGTCCTTAGGAATTATAACCTTATGCTCCAATAACCTTAACATAATCCCTAGTGATCTTAAATCTAAACTCTGATACCATTCTATCATGCCCCAAACTCAACATCAACGTCGGATACAAGATGGCCACATATTCCTTAGGGCAAGAGTATCCTAAAGAATATGCAAAGCCTTAAAAATCTAATACAATCTCAATATCCATAAATAAAAATAATCCTATTTCATATCAACTATCAAAACTTATACAATCATAAATTCAATTATCCTTCAATTATCCGATCAGATGCCACTCTATCTATTCATCCATTCATCCATAAACTTAAACCAAAGCTAACCATGAATATCCTGCAACTTTGAAAAAAAAAGAAAATAAGAGGGTTGTGAGCTTTACAACCCAGATAAAATCTCTGCACAATACACTGGTATAATATTATAATTTAAAAAATTATAATAGGCATAAAGCACTAGTATAAATATGCATTAAGCATATAG
This sequence comes from Cocos nucifera, assembly GCA_006176705.1. Classification (NCBI taxonomy): domain Eukaryota; kingdom Viridiplantae; phylum Streptophyta; class Magnoliopsida; order Arecales; family Arecaceae; genus Cocos; species Cocos nucifera. Next base: position 347,395 of record QRFJ01000615.1, read on the forward strand.
TCAAAAAATAGATCATCACATGCCATCAAGTAAAGTCTTTTATTCAACAATAATCTCTCCGAACTTAATATTTGTTTTCTCTTTTCATAATTTTCATTTGTTAACCTTTAACTTTTTGGATTTGAACTAATTAAGACCATGCAATGATCTTTTATTTGGATCAATTTTTTGTGATCTTTCTTAGATCAAATTTTTATAATCTTTCTCGAATCATATTTTCATGATCTTTCTCGAATCATATTTCTCATGATTTTTCTCAGATCAAATATTCATGATCTTTTTTGGATTATATTTCTTATGATCTTTTTTGGATCATATTTCTACGCATAAGCTTGTGGAGGCTATTCGACATGATAAGGCTAGTTCAAATAATATTTTTTTCATCCAATTATTATATATTAATTTTATTATATCAGTTCTAATTTATAGTGTAATCAAGATAAGTATATCATATCCATATAATCATACCATCAATTACTGATATACATATATAATCAACATATAATATACTGATCATATAGAAAGATTGTATAAGAAATAATAATATCTCAAATATAATAAATTCATTAACACGAATCCAATGATGCAAAACCAACAATATAAATCCAATGGTAAAATAGTATATATAATGGTGATTATGTACAGGGATTCTTTTCTTAACTAGTGATAAATTGAACTCACTAGATTATAATCTGGATGTCAAAACTCTACTCGATGTTCTCATGTCTGATAATTTTTTCTTCTATATATTTAAATTAATATTTTAAAATAAATCAACTAAATCAATTTAATTATCTAGAACCCTCTAACAAAGTTCACCAGGTCTACCCCCATTCCTAAGATTTTTCCTTTCTAAAATTTTTCATAATCCAATTATATAGAGAAATAAATAATAAATTTTACTAAATAAATAATTAACTATTTATTATTAACCATAGAAGAGTGAGATAAACCCTTTCTTCTTCTCTTCTTCTTTTCTAAAATAGGGGGTTCCTCCTTTTATTTCCCATAATCCCTTTAATTAACTAATGAAAATAATTATTTAACCAACTAACTAATTAAATAATAAATAATTAAACAAATAAACTATGTTATTAGAGGAGAAGAGAGAGGAGTCATCTTCTTTTCTTCTTCTTGGCCACAAAATAGGGGATACTTTCCCTTCTCCTCCCTTCACCCACATACGAACCATAGATGATTGGGGCTGACCACTTATGACAGTCCCTGGCAGTGGTTGAGCCATGGCTCTGGCGATGGCCCAAACAATAGCCATTGCCAATCGAGCTTGGGAAAGAAACTAAAAACAACAGAGAACGACCCTATTCAAATTAAATCCGATGATTTGTTGGCTTCTCCCCTTGCTCCAATGATGAGAAAGAAACATCGGAAGGAAGAGAAGAAGGTACCTCAATCTGGCAGGGATAAAAGCATGAAAATCTAGTGATCCTCATGGCACAATACCAAGAAAAATTGAAGGAGAAAACTTGAGAGATCGGTGGCAATTTCTTCAGGAAAATCATAGATGAAGCTTCAGTGGAGTAGGGGGTCCTTTTATAGGCTTTTCCTAGAATTTTGCTATTTTATTTTGGCTTGGATTGAGCCTCTTTTCTCCAACATGGAATAGTAGGGAGACTAATCGGCAGTCTCCTTCCTCCTATCCCCCAATTGCATGCCAGTAGATGTTGGAGTTGGTCCTTTAGGCTGGCCCAAGAGCCTAAAATTTAGGCTATTATATTCTCCCTCCTTAAAATAATTTTATCTTCGAAATTAACATAACACAAAGTTAAAAACTTGAGGGTACAAATTTCTTATCCTCAAGCTTCTAAATAATCTTATTGAATGAGAAAAGAAATTCAAATCCTTTAACTTAATGCATTCATTTAAATCATCATGCTATCATTGCGCACTCTGATTTAATCCATCGAATATCCTAGATTTGCTAAATAACTTCAAAACCAATAAGATTATAAATTTATAAATCTCTCAAATTATAATCAAAAATATAAATTATCCATTGAAACCCAAATCCTATGAATCACTTCAGTCATAATTCTTAGTGATCACAACTCTAAGTTTTGTTATTCTTGATTCATACTCCCATAATAAAATCCAATCCACCAACAAAATCAAAAATATTTTTCATCCACATGTGGGCTTCATATATATTCAATATTTGAAGAATATTCCTCATTTATACAATGAAATCCTTTCATAGGCCATACCTTAAACAACTTTCTTCTAAGAAACCCAAAATTGTATTGATCAAATAATTAACTTCAAAATTATAATAGTCATCATAATCTTCACCCATGTCAAGTTTGGAATTCCAAAGCCATCTAAATAACAATTGAACAAGCATACTCTATACAACATATCAATATATTATAATTTATTTTGGGGTCAAAATCTCTCATACTTAGGTCAGACCCTACTCATCGAAATCTAAGTTATAACTCATCAATTCTATTATACGTATTGTATGCCATTGTGCGCAAATTTCATCATAATACCTATTATTCTGAAATTAAAACTTTGATTCCTTTCTACTACTTCTATCATGTCCCTAGTGACCATAACATTAAGTTTAAATACTACTTAATCATAGTCCTGTATGATCATAACCTAAGCTTTGATATTATTTTATCACATCTTTAGTAACCATAATCTTATGCTGCAATATCCTTAACATAGTCCTTAGTGATCTTAAACCTAAGCTCTAATACCATTCTGTCATGCCCTGAACCCAACATCAAGGTCGGAAACATGATGGCCGTACACTCCTTAGGAAAAGAGTATCCTAAGGAATATGCAAAGCCTTAAAAATATAATACAACCTCAACATCCATAAATAAAAATAATCCAATTTCATATCAACTGTCAAAACTTACATAATTATAAATTTAATTATCCTTCAATCATTCAATCAAATGATGCTCTATTTATTCATCCATGGATCCATAAGTGTTAGATATATGTGCCCTAGAAGCCAGAATTGGCTGACACTTGTAATACACTTCTAGAGGCAAAATTATAATTTTGACTATAAATAATAAAATGGGTTATTTTCTATCATAAATGTGTATTTAGTGTTTGTGATACATTCCTTGAGTTAATGGTAATGATAATTCATATTTTTAAGAGTTAAAAATTTAAGACATGAATTTTCATTTATTAACTCACAAAATGCTCCTGACCGTAGGATCATCATGAGGATGATGATTGATCCAAAAGGTTAGTGTACAATCACTTTTTCATAGTAGATGAGTCTTGAGTCTACGATGTAGAAACATCGGAGCGAGAGTACAGGTACTCATTAGAGAATGAGGGCACTGAGCGTGACCACCTCAAGCAGTCATAAGAAAGTCTAATTTTTCGTCGATGACTGACTCGAAGCTGCAGTCGTATGTCTAGTTCTTTGACCTGAGGTGCATCGACAGTTTACCTTGAGGGTGTTATAGTTTGACTACACCATGACTCGGTCTCCTAGCCATTCAGAATCCTGAGGTATATGTTGGCTATAGCATGTTCATTGTAGGAATTGGATTGCATCAAAAGAGAATTTATCTACCTCGGTGGATGAGAAGCATCCCTATGATGATCATGAGAATCAAGTCTATAAGCCCATGGCCATGGCAGAGTGAAATAATAAAAAGAGTTTCTATTAAGATTTTCACATCGGACTTAAATCGAATGATAAATCATATGATAGAAATTAGGGTTTGACGAGTTTACCTTAACCCTAATCTGATCGGGGCTCAAGATAGAAGAACTTAATCATACAAGTAACTACACCGAGAGGTTCATTTTCAGTTTTAATGGGTTGCCACCATATACTGCTAGGTATCATTGGTGGATTTAGAATGATTTAGATGATCAATCATTCTAGTTGTCTGAATTAGAAGAGTTCTGATCCATCGAAAGAAGTTTCGATGATGTCGATGATGGAGATCATGACATATCCCATTACCATACAGAAGTGAATCTAACTGGATCACACAAATAAGAGTTTGGATCTAGATATCATCAATTGGACTAATCTAATTCAATTAATTTGAATTAAATTTAATTATGTTCAAGAAAATCATGCTAGCACATGATTGAGCCTAACATTCTCCTTTTATTATCATTAAAAGTTATCTTGACTGAGCCAAATGAGTTTGTACTCACTCAGGTACCTTTACTTAGTCTGATTGAAGCTTATCCAGGTTAGAAAAGAATTATTTTAATTTATGAAATAAATTTGAGACAGCACCTACCATTTTTCATCATCTGCTAATTCTTATCCATTGACTTTGGTCAAACATTGACCTTTGACCCTTGGACATCTACCCATATACCATGAACTTATTGGAGAGTAGATAGGGGCTTGTCCTCTTAGTAGAATTTGGAAAGGAGGGGGTGCATGCCTAGGGAGGCGTGCACCCATGGATAGGTATGATTGGAGTCCCATATGGATGGGACTCCATGTTGCTTCTTGATTTCTACTTAGGTGACCCTTAGCTATAGACTTTGACCAGTCTTGGGTGCCATCTAAGGATGAATTTATAGAGCTCTCATTTAATTAGATCAGGTGATATCATTCCATCAATCAGATTTAGATCTGATTGCTCGAAGCAACGTAATTGGTCGGGATGATGTGGCACTGCATGGCACAGCAGGGTCTATATAAACCCTATCTGCGCCCCACTTTTAAGAGAGTTCTCTCTAAGCCATGCCCCAAGGCTACCCCTCTCCCTCCTCGATGCCATCTTCTGATCCTCTCTCTCCTCTCGATGCCCAAGGAAAGTTAGGCTCCAGTTTGGTGCGATCCAAGCAAAAAAAAGCTGACGAGAAAGGAAGAAGGCAGCACTGCTGCAGAGACGACTGTTGATCTTCAGAAGGAGTTTTGAAGATCCTCCAAATTAGATCCAAATTTAATTTTTAGAGAGGTGATAAAGAAGAAGAAGATCTTCAGATCCAGCCCGAGTAGATATCGGTAGAGGCCAGGTGCTTGCATGGATAGATCCAGAATATCAGGCAATCAGTAGGATCATCAAAGGATAATCAGATTACCCAACATCAAGATATAAATTAAATTAGATTTAATTTATTTTTATTTTTATTCATTAGATCAATAAAATTAGATCTAAAACATCTCAAATCTGATCTAGATGCATGAGAGAAATTTTTAAAATATCTCTCTTGATCTGATCAGATCTGAACGAATCTGATCCAAAAAATCAGGATTTTTTCTTCAATAAGCCCAAACCATATCTAACCATGAATATCCTACAACTTTGAAAAAGAAAGAAAATAAAAGGATTATGAGCTTTATAGTCCAATAAAAATCTCCGCATAACACACTAGTATAATATTATAATTAAAAAATAACAATAAGCATAAAACACTGGTATAAATATACATCGAGCACATAGTCAAGAAATAGATTGTCACGTGCCATCAAGTAAAATCTTTTATTCAACAACAATCTTTCTGGACTTAATACTTGTTTCTTGTTTTCATAATTTCCATTTGTTAACCTTTAATTTTTTGGCTTTCGACTAATCAAGGTTATGCGAGGATCTTTTATTTGGATTGAATTTCTATAATCTTTCTCGAATTGAATTTTCATGATCTTTCTCAGATCATATTCTCATGATATTTCTTGGATCATATTTCTCATGATCTTTCTCAAATCATATTTCTTGTGATCTTTCTTGAATAAAATATTCATGATCTTTCTCGAATCATATTTCTTATGATTTTTTTTGGATCATATTTTCATGCATAAGCCCATGAAGGCTATTCTACATGATGAGGCTACTCCAAATCAAATCCTTTCCATTCAATTATTATATATTGATTTCATCATATCAATTTTAATTTATAGTATAATCAAGACGTACAAGTATATTATACCTATATAATCATACCATCAATTACTAATATATATATATATATATAATCAATATATAATGTGTTAGATATATGTGCCCCTAGAAGCCAGAATTGGCTGACACTTGTAATACACTTCTAGGGGTAAAATTATAATTTTGACTATAATCAATAAAATGGGTTATTTTCTATCACACCTGTGTATTTAGTGTCTGTGATACATCCCTTGAGTTAATGGTAATGATAATTCATATTTTCAAGAGTTGAAAATTTAAGACATGAATAATCATTATTAACTCATAAACAGCTCCCGACCATAGGATCATCACGAGGATGGTGATTCATCCAGAAGGTTGGTGTACGATCGCTT
>QRFJ01000615.1:354038-516188 GCA_006176705.1 Cocos nucifera
TCCTTAAGTACTTGAGAAGAACTAAGGATATGATGTTGGTCTTTGGTAATGGAGAACTCCAAGTTCAGGGATACATAGACTCGGATTTCATGTCCGATATAGATGATCGAAAGTCGACATCTGAAAGTCTGTTTGTGTGCAATGGTGGAGCTGTCAGCTGGAAGAGTTCCAAGCAAACTGTGATAGCAGATTCCACCATGGAAGCAGAATATATCGCTGCATCAGAGGCTGCAAAGGAAGCATTCTGGTACAAGAAGTTTGCTGCAGAAATTGGAGTAATGCCATCAGATGCCATTCCTCTATACTGCGACAACAATGGCGCCATAGCCCTTGCTAAGGAGCCGAGGTCTCACCAGAATCCAAGCACATTGAGCGGCGATACCATCTCATCCGCGATTACCTCGAGAAGGGTTACGTCGAGGTCAAGAGAGTCAACTCCGTAGATAATGTGGCAGACCCACTTACAAAGCCGTTGGGCCAGCAGAAGATCGAAGCCCACCTTGAGAAGATGGGACTTAGACTTGTAGCCAATTGGCTTTAGGACAAGTGGGAGATTGTTAGATATATGTGCCCTAGAAGCCAGAATTGGCTGACACTTGTAATACACTTCTAGGGGCAAAATTATAATTTTGACTAATAATAATAAAATGGGTTATTTTCTATCACATATGTGTATTTAGTGTCTGTGATACATCCTTTGAGTTAATGGTAATGATAATTCATATTTTCAAGAGTTGAAAATTTAAGACATGAATTAATCATTATTAACTCATAAAATGCTCCCGACCATAGGATCATCACGAGGATGGTGATTGATCCGGAAGGTTGGTGTACAATCGCTTCTCTTTAGTAGATGAGTCTTGAGTCTACGGTGTGGAGACACCGGAGCGAGAGTACAGGTACTCGTTAGAGAATGAGGGCACTGAGCGTGACCACCTCGAGTAGTCATTAGGGAAGTCTACCTTCTCGTCAATGACTGACTCGATGCTGCAGTGGTGTGTCTGGTTCTTTGACCTGAGGTGCATCGACAGTTCACCTTGAGGGTGTTATAGTTTGACTACACCATTACTCGATCTCCTAGCCATTGGAATCCTGAGGTGTATGTTGGCTATAGCATGTTCATTGTAGGAACTGGATTGCATCAAGATGGAATCTATCTACCTCGGTGGTAGAGGAGCAGCCCTATGATGATCATGAGAATCAAGTCCAGAAGCCCATGGCCATGGCAGAGTGAAATAATAGAAAGAGTTTCTATTTAGATTTTCACATTGGACTTCGAATCGAATGATTACATCATATGACAGAAGACTAGGGTTTGACGAGTTTACCTTAACCCTAATCTGATCGGGGCTCAAGATAGAAGAACTTAATCACACAGGTAGCTGCACCAAGAGGTTCGCATTCAGCTCTGATGGGTTGCCACCATATACTGCTAGGTGTCACTGGTGGATTTTGGGAGCAATTAGAATGATTTAGATGATCGATCATTCTAGCTGTTCGAATCAGAAGAGTTCTGATCCATCGAAAGGAGTTTCGATGATGTCGATGATAGAGATCATGACATATCCCATTACCATACAGAACTGAACCTAACTGGGTCACACAAACAAGGGTTTGAATCTGGTGATCATCAATTGAACTAATCCAGTTCAATTGATCTGAATGAGATTCAATTAGGTTCAAGAAAATCGTGCTAGCACTCGATTGAACCTAACGTTCTTCTTTTACTATCATAAATAAGTTGTCCTGACTGAGCCAAAGGAGTTTGTGCTCAATCAGAGGCCTTCATATGGTCTGACTGGAGGTTGTCCAAGTTAGAAAAGGTAGTAAGAAGACTGTCAAAGCCAACTTTGTTAGATATATGTGCCCTAGAAGCCAGAATTGGCTGACACTTGTAATACACTTCTAGGGGCAAAATTATAATTTTGACTAAAATCAATAAATGGGTTATTTTCTATCACATATGTGTATTTAGTGTCTGTGATACATCCTTTGAGTTAATGGTAATGATAATTCATATTTTCAAGAGTTGAAAATTTAAGACATGAATAATCATTATTAACTCATAAATTGCTCCCGACCATAGGATCATCACGAGGATGGTGATTGATCCGGAAGGTTGGTGTACAATCGCTTCTCTTTAGTAGATGAGTCTTGAGTCTACGGTGTGGAGACACCGGAGCGAGAGTACAGGTACTCGTTAGAGAACGAGGGCACTGAGCGTGACCACCTCGAGTAGTCATTAGGGAGTCTACCTTCTCGTCAATGACTGACTCGATGCTGCAGTAGTGTGTCTGGTTCTTTGACCTGAGGTGCATCGGCAGTTCACCTTGAGGGTGTTATAGTTTGACTACACCATTACTCGGTCTCCTAGCCATATGGAACCCTGAGGTGTATGTTGGCTATAGCATGTTCATTGTAGGAACTGGATGGCATCAAGATGGAATCTATCTACCTCGGTGGTAGAGGAGCAGCCCTATGATAATCATGAGAATCAAGTCCAGAAGCCCATGGCCATGGCAGAGTGAAATAATAGAAAGAGTTTCTATTTAGATTTTCACATTGGACTCGAATCGAATGATTACATCATATGACAGAGACTAGGGTTTGACGAGTTTCACCTTAACCCTAATCTGATCGGGGCTCAAGATAGAAGAACTTAATCACACAGGTAGCTGCACCAAGAGGTTCGCATTCAGCTCTGATGGGTTGCCACCATATACTGCTAGGTGTCACTGGTGGATTTTGGGAGCAATTAGAATGATTTAGATGATCGATCATTCTAGCTGTTCGAATCAGAAGAGTTCTGATCCATCGAAAGGAGTTTCGATGATGTCGATGATAGAGATCATGACATATCCCATTACCATACAGAACTGAACCTAACTGGGTCACACAAACAAGGGTTTGAATCTGGTGATCATCAATTGAACTGATCTAGTTCAATTGATCTGAATGAGATTCAATTAGGTTCAAGGAAATCGTGCTAGCACTCGATTGAACCTAACGTTCTTCTTTTGCTATCATAAATAAGTTGTCCTGTCTGAGCCAAAGGAGTTTGTGCTCAATCAGAGGCCTTCATATGGTCTGACTGGAGGTTGTCCAAGTCAGAAAAGGTTGTCTTATTTTGTAAGACATTACCTGCCATTTTTGGTCACCTGCCATTTCTTGTTCTTTGACTTTGGTCAAAAGTCTACCTTTGACTGGTCAAACGTTGACCATTGACACTTTGACTTTTGACCACATGTCATGCACCTATTGGAGAGCTGGTGGGGGCCTGTCCCCCTGCCAGAACCTGGCAAGGAGAAGGGCGCACGCCACCCTAGGCGTGTGCCCAAGTTGGAGGCGCCTAGGAGTCCTTGTTGGACAAGGACTCCATCTCCCTTTTGGATTCCAATTAGAGTTCTTCTAAGAACCAACTTTGACTGGTCTTAGGCACCCTCTAAGGAGGAATCCAGGGGACTCTATTCCCACCAATCAGATTTAGATCTGATTTCACAAAGGGTTGTGATTGGTTGGGAAGAAGAGGAGTTGGATCACAGCTTAGTCTATAAATAAGACCCTGCGCCCAACTCAAAAAAATGATATGAAGAATCAAGAAGAATTTCCCACGCCCCAAGGCTGCCTCTCCCCTCCTTTCTCCATGCCAAACCACCTTCTCCCCTTGCTCTCCACGTCCAAAAGGAGTTTTGGACCTTGGTTGGTGCGATTCAGATCAAGAGAAAGGCGATCAAAAGCAAGAAGGCTGCGCTGCTGCAAAGGACGACTGCTGATCTTCAAAAGGAGTTTTGAAGATCCTCCAGATCAGATCCAGATCTAATTTTTGGAGGATGTGATAGAGAAGAAGAGGATCTCCAGATCCAAGCCCGAGTGGATACCGGTAGAGGCCAGGCGCTTGCGTGGCTAGATCCAGAACCTTCCGCTGCAATACAGGATCATCAACAGGGTAATAGGATTACCCAAATCAGGTAAATTAAATTTGATTTAATTTATCCTTTTATTTTATTTTTATTAAAATAATAAGAATTCAGATCTAAAATATCTCAAGATCTGATATAGATCAAAGAGAAAAATTTTTGAAATATATCTCTTGATCTGATCAGATCTGAACGAACCTGGACCGGGAAATCAGGATTTCCCTTCAACTGGTATCAGAGCCATGGTTCTAAAAATATTTAGATCTGATTTTAAATTTATTTTAATTAAAAATAATTGATTTTCAGATGTCACATGAGATGTGATCAGATCTGAAATCAGAAAAAATTAAAATTAAATGATTTGGATCTAAGATTAGAAGATATGCATGACTAGTTCTAGAATAGAATAGTTCTATAGAATAGTCTTGCATGTTTTTGATTTAATCTGATTAAATCATATTTTAGATCTTTTATTTACTATTTTTTGATATTATAAGTGTTATAATAACATCTAAAAAATAGCAAATAAAAATTATTTAATTTTAAATATCATATGAGATATGATTGATGCATGTCTAGACTAGTTGTAGAATAGTTCTACATAATTGTCTAGATTAGAATTTATTTTGATTAGATCAATTTAAATCTAATTTTTTAGATTATTATGAGATAATTTAGATCTGAAAATATGCATGATTCGATACATGAGATGTATGCAAAATATGCCATGATTAGATCTACTTTGTATATGAGATATATGATATAGATCTGATACTGTTTTGTAGTATTGAATGTTCCTGATTAAGGCGTTCCTCTTGGCCGTCCGGTCATAAGAACGAAGAAGGGTTTAAAGGCCCTCTCTTCCCATTCGATGGGGTGTTCTTATGATGTGTAGGGGTGCTGCGTGTTCGTCCTTAATCAGAAACCCAAAACTTACTTTCTGCAAAACCCTAGATCCTGAAACCCTAGGATTTATTGTGCATATTTTGTTTATGAACCCTACTTAATTAAGAATTAAGTTTATGGAATATTAATTAGGTCTAAAATTGAGAATTTCAGATCTAAGACATATTCATAATACTGGGTTCGGGCTTGGGTAGCTCAATTAGGTCTAAGCGGTTGATCAAACCGAATCAAGAGTTGGTTAGATGGGATCAACAATGCTTAAATTGACCAGCCTAATAGGATTAAGTCTGGGTCAAGATCGAGTCACGATCAAGCAAGACCTAATTAGGCTCAGAGGTTAGAGTCTGGATTGTAGGCTAACCCAATTGGTTCTGGACTCAACAATTTGGTGTCTAAGGTAAGTTTGGCACATACGACCGACTGGTTTTTAATTGGAAGCTACTCGACCTGAATGCGTTCTTGTACGAGTTAATGGCATATTCCTTCCACCGGTCTCACTTACCTGGCCATATCTGTTGACACAGTTCTGATCTGAGGTGGTCAATAATCCGAGCTAACCCATGCCACTAGGTTAGTCATAATTGTTATGACTAAGCCAAGTCTAGTTTAATGAGACCTGAATCAATTCTCCCTAAGAAAAGATTAAGTCTGAGGTCTTCCACCATTGTAGATGTGCGGGCCCTTCCCGGGGTTGATTGTTCTCGGCTGGATACAGTGGCTCAGTTGCACCGGGAAGATGCAACCATGTCTATTAGGCATTGGATGCTATGGGCTGGAGGATGAGTTGGGCTCAATATTTCGGATACGGTGAGAGACTCAATTAGGAACCCAGTCTATGCAAATGGTGGGTCTGACTTAACTAAGGAGTGGATCAATATTTCCGGATACGGTGAGATTCATGAATTAGAGACCAAGTTTGGGTGCACCATGATTAGAGAATCATTGAACAAGAGTTGTTCACTCATTGGCTAACCCATCACCAATAACTGTTAGGTGAGGTGATGAGTCAGTTGGTGAGACCGCACCACCCACTAGAAATCATTAATCGTGGAGATTTTTCGCATCTCTACAGAGGGAGTGTAGGGATCCGAGAAAATAGTGGGAGCTAATTTGTTTAAAAATAAAATCCCTAAACAAATTGGTCAAGTCAAAATTACAGTATCTAACTAGAATCTTTGACTCTCTACAGGAAAATGTCTGCGTCCAACCCATTGGCACGTATCCTGGACACACATAGACTGACTGGACCCAATTATAAAGATTGGCTCAGGAACTACAAAATTATTTTGGGTTCTGAGAAGTTAACCCATGTTTTGGACCAGGACCCTCCCACCTTACCAGCCCGTCCATCTGTTGAACAGAGAGCGTCTCTGGAAAAATGGATTAGACGAAGATAATAAGGCCAGATATTACATGTTGGGCTCGATGTCTGATGAGCTCCAGCGCCAACATGAGGATATCGGGACTGCTCGCCAAATGTTGGCTCACCTGCAGGAGATGTTTGGTGAACAGAGTCGCGCAGCCAAATATCAAGTCACGAAATGACTTTTTAAGGCTAAGATGCGTGATGGGCAGTCAGTCCAAGATCACTGTCTGACAATGATCAAGGACATGGAAGAGCTTGAGAAGCTCGGTGTGAAGTTGGACTTGGACCTGCAGAACGATATTATTCTGCAATCCTTGACTGATGCATATGGGCAATTCATCATGAATTACCACATGCATAAACTTCAGAATTCCTTGGCCGAATTAATGAATATGCTGGTTACCGCTGAGCTTTCTATGAAAGGTTCTAAAGGCTCAGTTCTTGCTATGGAACGGACTTCTTCCAAAAGAAAGTCTTATGGAAAGAAAAAGAAGTCTGTGAAAAAGCAAAAGGTGGAAGGATCAAAGAAGAAGAAGGCAGAGCCGAAGAAGAAGGCCGATGTCAAAGGAAAGTGTTTCCATTGCAACAGCGACGGCCATTGGAAGCGGAACTGCCCTACTTACCTGGCCACCCTGAAGAACAAGAAGGAAGGTCCTTCTGGAGGTATGCTCGTTATTGAGTCTAACCTTACGGTTTCTTCTGCATCCAGTTGGGTGCTTGACTCTGGTTCTAGTGCTCATCTGTGCACTTCTATGCAGGGTCTTGAGGATAGCAGGAGGCTGAGGGATGGAGACATGATCCTACGCATCGGTAATGGAGCAAGAGTTGCTGCAGTAGCCGTGGGAACATACCCTCTTCGATTACCATCTGGTTTAGACTTAGTTTTGAAAGACTGTTATTTTGTGCCTGCAGCTAGCAGGAATTTGATTTCTGTTTCATGCTTAGCACAAGAAGGTTATGTGATCACCTTCTTTAAGGACCATTGTAACATTCTTTATGAAAGAAATAAAATTGCAAATGGTTTCCTTATTAATGGTCTTTATCAGCTACATATTGATGTACCTGTTCTAACTATCGAGCAAAACGTGAATGCCAAACGACCTAGGGATAGTCCAAACGACAGATATCTATGGCACCTGAGATTAGGTCATATAGCAGAAGATAGGATCAACAAATTGGAGAAAAATGGGCTATTGAGTCCATTGACTTTCCGAGTCATATCCAACTTGTGAATCTTGTCTTCAAGGCAAAATGACTAAACTCCCTTTTGTTGGACATGGGGAGAGGGCCACAGATCTCCTTGCCCTAGTACATACTGATGTGTGCGGCCCATTTGATGTGCCGGCTAGAGGCAATTTTGTCTACTTCATTACCTTTACCGATGATCTGTCTAGGTATGGGTATGTGTATCTTATGAGACACAAGTCTGAAGCTTTTGAAAAGTTCAAAGAATTCAGACATGAAGTAGAAAAACAAACTGGAAAACCCATTAAGGTTCTTCGATCAGATCGAGGAGGTGAATACCTTAGCCGGGAATTCCTAGACTATCTAAAGGAAAATGGCATAGTCTCTCAATGGACTCCACCAGGAACACCTCAACTCAACGGGGTTTCAGAATGGAGAAATCGGACTCTATTGGATATGGTTCGATCCATGATGAGCTTCACAGACCTCCCTGATTTTCTTTGGGGACACTCATTGTTAACTTCAATCTATCTACTGAATAGGGTTCCCTCTAAAACCGTTCCTACCACACCGTATGAGATATGGCACGGTAAGAAACCAAGTCTGAGTCATCTCAGAATTTGGGGTTGTCCGGCTCATGTCAAAAGACAACAAGCGGACAAGTTAGAGTTTAGGTCCTTTAGAGCTCGATTCATAGGATATCCTAAAGAGTCATTAGGATACTATTTCTACATTCCAGAAGACCACAATGTGATTGTGAGTCGACATGCCATCTTTCTTGAAAAATAGTTTATTCAAGATAGCGGCATTGGAAAATAGATCAAGCTTGATGAGAAAGTCTCACAAGTGGAACGAGCTAAGGACCAATTGGAACCAAATCAGGTTGAGCCAATAAGAACACTACCTCCTCCACCTCGTAGATCGGAAAGAGTTTTCCCGTCCCCCTGAAGAGATACTTAGGTATTATTTCAGAGGAAGTAGAGGAAAATGTTCCTCGTAGGTAATGGTGCTCATGGTGATGATCCCAAAACCTACAACGAGGCGATATCAGATATCGACTCCGAGAAATGGCTAGAGGCAATGCAGTCAGAAATTGACTCGATGCACTCAAACCAAGTCTGGACCTTGGTAGATCCACCAGAAGGTATAGTACCTATTGGGTGTAAATGGATCTTCAAGAGAAAGATTGGTGCAGATGGGAATGTGGAGACATTCAAGGCTAGACTAGTGGCAAAAGGTTATAGTCAACGCGAAGGCATTGACTATCAGGATACCTTTTCCCCAGTGGCTATGCTAAAATCCATCCGCACATTGCTTGCCGTTGCAGCCTATTTCGATTATGAAATATGGCAAATGGACGTGAAAACGGCATTCCTAAATGGATATCTTGAGGAAGATATCTATATGGAACAGCCGCTAGGTTTCACATCCAGTGATACTGATCACAAGGTTTGCAAGCTGCAAAGGTCCATATATGGACTTAAGCAAGCATCTCGGAGCTGGAACACTCGTTTCAATGATGTGATCAAAAAGTTTGGTTTCATCAAAAATGAAGAGGAACCATGTGTTTTCAAAAAGGTCAGTGGGAGCGCTGTTGTCTTCCTCGTATTGTACGTGGATGACATCCTCCTTATTGGGAATGATATTCCCATGTTGACATCAGTCAAAATGTGGTTGTCCAAGGAATTCTCCATGAAAGACCTAGGTGAAGCATCCTTTATTCTAGGAATTAAGGTCTATAGGGATAGACCGAATAGGATGCTAGGACTTTCACAGAAGATGTACATAGAGGAAGTACTAAAGAGGTTTAGTATGGAAAACTCTAAGAGGGGATTAATACCCTTCAGACATGGTATTCATCTTTCCAAGAAGATGTGCCCTAGCACACCTGAGGAAATAGAACGCATGAGCAAGATCCCTTATGCTTCTGCAATAGGGAGCCTCATGTATGCCATGCTATGTACACGACCTGATATAGCCCATGCTGTGAGTGTCACAAGCAGATATCAGTCAAATCCAGGTGAAGAACACTGGACTTCTGTGAAATGTATCCTTAAGTACTTGAGAAGAACTAAGGATATGATGTTGGTCTTTGGTAATGGAGAACTCCAAGTCCAGGGATACACAGACTCGGATTTCATGTCCGATATAGATGATCGAAAGTCGACATCTGGCAGACTGTGTGCAATTGTGCTGTCAGCTGGAAGAGTTCCAAGCAAACGGTGATACCATACCACCTCATCCGCGATTACCTCGAGAAAGGGTTACGTCGAGGTCAAGAGAGTCAACTCCACAGATAATGTGGCAGACCCACTTACAAAGCCGTTGGGCCAGCAGAAGATCGAAGCCCACCTTGAGAAGATGGGACTTAGACTTGTAGCCAATTGGCTTTAGGACAAGTGGGAGATTGTTAGATATATGTGCCCTAGAAGCCAGAATTGGCTGACACTTGTAATACACTTCTAGGGGCAAAATTATAATTTTGACTAAAATCAATAAAATGGGTTATTTTCTATCACATATGTGTATTTAGTGTCTGTGATACATCCTTTGAGTTAATGGTAATGATAATTCATATTTTCAAGAGTTGAAAATTTAAGACATGAATAATCATTATTAACTCATAAAATTGCTCCCGACCATAGGATCATCACGAGGATGGTGATTGATCCGGAAGGTTGGTGTACAATCGCTTCTCTTTAGTAGATGAGTCTTGAGTCTACGGTGTGGAGACACCGGAGCGAGAGTACAGGTACTCGTTAGAGAACGAGGGCACTGAGCGTGACCACCTCGAGTAGTCATTAGGGAGTCTACCTTCTCGTCAATGACTGACTCGATGCTGCAGTAGTGTGTCTGGTTCTTTGACCTGAGGTGCATCGGCAGTTCACCTTGAGGGTGTTATAGTTTGACTACACCATTACTCGGTCTCCTAGCCATATGGAACCCTGAGGTGTATGTTGGCTATGAGCATGTTCATTGTAGGAACTGGATTGGCATCAAGATGGAATCTATCTACCTCGGTGGTAGAGGAGCAGCCCTATGATGATCATGAGAATCAAGTCCAGAAGCCCATGGCCATGGCAGAGTGAAATAATAGAAAGAGTTTCTATTTAGATTTTCACATTGGACTCGAATCGAATGATTACATCATATGACAGAGACTAGGGTTTGACGAGTTCACCTTAACCCTAATCTGATCGGGGCTCAAGATAGAAGAACTTGAATCACACAGGTAGCTGCACCAAGAGGTTCGCATTCAGCTCTGATGGGTTGCCACCATATACTGCTAGGTGTCACTGGTGGATTTTGGGAGCAATTAGAATGATTTAGATGATCGATCATTCTAGCTGTTCGAATCAGAAGAGTTCTGATCCATCGAAAGGAGTTTCGATGATGTCGATGATAGAGATCATGACATATCCCATTACCATACAGAACTGAACCTAACTGGGTCACACAAACAAGGGTTTGAATCTGGTGATCATCAATTGAACTGATCTAGTTCAATTGATCTGAATGAGATTCAATTAGGTTCAAGGAAATCGTGCTAGCACTCGATTGAACCTAACGTTCTTCTTTTGCTATCATAAATAAGTTGTCCTGTCTGAGCCAAAGGAGTTTGTGCTCAATCAGAGGCCTTCATATGGTCTGACTGGAGGTTGTCCAAGTCAGAATAGGTTGTCTTATTTTGTAAGACATTACCTGCCATTTTTGGTCACCTGCCATTTCTTGTTCTTTGACTTTGGTCAAAAGTCTACCTTTGACTGGTCAAACGTTGACCATTGACACTTTGACTTTTGACCACATGTCATGCACCTATTGGAGAGCTGGTGGGGGCCTGTCCCCCTGCCAGAACCTGGCAAGGAGAAGGGCGCACGCCAACCCTAGGCGTGAGCCCAAGTTGGAGGCGCCTAGGAGTCCTTGTTGGACAAGGACTCCATCTCCCTTTTTGGATTCCAATTAGAGTTCTTCTAAGAATCCAAGTTTGACTGGTCTTAGGCACCCTCCTAAGTAGGAATCCAGGGGACTCTAATTCCCACCAATCAGATTTAGATCTGATTTCACAAAGGGTTGTGATTGGTTGGGAGGAAGATGAGTTGGATCACGCTTAGTCTATAAATAAGACCCAGCGCCCAAGTCAATGAAGAGTAATCAAGAAGCAATCTTCCCACGCCCCAAGGCTGCCTCTCTCCTCCTTTCTCCACGCCATACTCTCTTCTCCCCTTGCTCTCCACGTCCAAAAGGTGTTTTGGATTTGGATTGGTGCGATTTAGATCAAGAAAAGGAGATCAAAAGCAAGAAGGCTGCGCTGCTGCGAAGAACGACTGCAGATCTTCAAAAGGAGTTTTGAAGATCCTCCAGATCAGATCCAGATCTGATTTTTGGAGGCGTGATAGAGAAGAAGAGGATCTCCAGATCCAGCCCGAGTGGATACCGGTAGAGGCCAGGCGCTTGCGTGGCTTGATCCAGAACCTTCCGCTGCAAACAGGATCATCAACAGGGTAATAGGATTACCCTATTCAGGTAAATTGAATGTGATTTAATTTATCCTTTTCATTTAATTTTTATTAAATAAATAAGAATCAGATCTGAAGCATCCCTGATCTGATACAGATCTAAGAGAAAAATTTTTGAAATATATCTCTTGATCTGATCAGATCTGAACGAACCTGGTCAGGGAAATCAGGATTTCCCCTTCACTGATTTCACAAAGGGTTGTGATTTGTTGGGAGGAAGAGGAGTTGGATCACGCTTAGTCTATAAATAAGACCCTGCGCCCAACTCAGATTCCAATGCAATTAGAATAGAGATTTCCCACGCCCCAAGGCTGCCTCTCCCCTCTTCCTCCATGCCTAAACTTCTCCTCCTTCTCCTCTCCATGTCCAAAAGAGTTTTGGACTTAGGTTGGTGCGTTCCAGATCAAAAGAAAGGCGATCAAAAGAAGAAGGCTGCACTGCTGCAAAGGACGACTGCTGATCTTCAAAAGGAGTTTTGAAGATCCTCCAGATCAGATCCAGATCTGATTTTTGGAGGCGTGATAGAGAAGAAGAGGATCTCCAGATCCAACCCGAGTGGATACCG
Organism: Cocos nucifera; assembly: GCA_006176705.1. Taxonomy (NCBI): domain Eukaryota; kingdom Viridiplantae; phylum Streptophyta; class Magnoliopsida; order Arecales; family Arecaceae; genus Cocos; species Cocos nucifera. The sequence continues at coordinate 366,495 of QRFJ01000615.1, forward strand.
ATAGAGGTCAGGCGCTTGCATGGCTAGATCCAGAATCTTCCGCTGCAATCAGGATCATCTATAGAGTAATAGGATTACCCAAATCAGGTAAATTAAATTAAATTTAATTTATCTTATTTTATTTTATTTATTAAAATAATAAGAATCAGATCTGAAACATATCAAAATCTGATTGGGATCAAGAGAAAAAATTTTGAAATATATCTCTTGATCTGATCAGATCTGGACGAACCTGGACCGGGAAATCAGGATTTTCCTTCATAATGTACTCATAGTAAAAGATCATACAAGAAATAATAATATCTCAAACATAACAAATCCATCAACACAAATCTAACGATATAAAACCAACAATACAAATCCAACCATAAAATAACATATATAATTATGATATGTACAGGGATTCTTATCTCAATTAGTGATAAATTGGACTCATTAGATTATGATCTAGATGTCAAAACATTACAAGATGTCCTCCTATCTAACGATCTTTTCTCCTATATATTTAAATTAATATTTCAAAATAAATCCTTAAATTAACTTAATTACCTAGAACTCTCTATTAGGGTTCACCAGGTCTACCCCCATTCCTAAGATTTTTCCTTTCTAAAATTTTCCATAATCCATTTATATGAAGAAATAAATAATAAATTTTACTAAATAAATAATTAGTTATTTATTATAAACCATAGAAGAGAGAGAAGAACCCTCTATTCTTCTCTTCTAAAATAGGGGGTTCCCCCACTTATTTCCCATAATCCCTTTAATTAACTAATCAAAATAATTATTTAGCCAACTAACTAATTAAATAATAAATAATTAAACAAATAAACAACTATTATTATAGAACAAGAGAGAAGAGTCATCTTCTTCTCTGCCGAAAATATATAGGGGATACTTGTTGGAGAAGAATAGGGATTTCATGCATGATTTTCAAAACTTTTTTGAAAATTAAAATAGTGGAAGACTTTAGATTAAAGCTTTTTAATTTAAATATGTATTAGCTCTAATCTATAAACATCTTTTACTAGGGCCTATAATATGATATCATTTATATAAAATTTAAAATGAAAGATTGTGAGATCAAATCTCATACTTGAACTTGATGTGACAATCGCTACTTGTGTAGATCATGTTCATTGCTTCAGCCATGCATGTGAACGGCCTCTAAGAATATCCACACAAAGCTCAATCCATCAGCTTCTAGAGTGCTAGCTCCTTATGAAGACTCTCTTAATGGCTGAACAAAATGAAGAAGAAGAAGGGTAGATTACAAGAGAACAGCCTTCTCTTTTTTCTCTCACAAGATCCTAACCTCTCACATAATAGGGGAATAGATTCCTCTAGAAATCACATGCCAAGGATGCTCACCCCAAGCCTTACGCCTAGAGACTCTCTCTCTCTCTCTATTTTTCTCACATCTAAAAGCTCTTAAAAATTTTGCAGCTCTTTGTCTCACAAAGGGCTTAATATATAGGGTGCTGAAACATAGAGTTGGAGATTGGAATGAAGTCTAATTCAAAACCTTTTTGAATTGAAACTTTCCAAACCCTAACCCTAACTAAGAGTGGGTAGCAAAAGGGGCTAGATGTCCTAATCTCACACATACAAATCCTTTGTGCATGGAGAATAGTGGGCGGTGATTAGGGCTAGGCGCAAGGGTGATGCTGTCAAATGTTTGGACTCTCTGGTTCTCATCCTTTTGGCTTAAATCAAACAACCTTTGATTAGACCCAAACTTTTAAGTTGACCTAATCTAATAGGCTCTTAATCTCTTGATCAAATCAAAGATTTATTGAGTTCAAGATCTGATCAAATCAAAATCTCATCTTTCTTAGCAATTAGATCATCCAATAATCTAATCGGGTTAGATCTATTTGAATCTAATTTAATTAGTCTTAATCTAATCCTCATAACTCAATCAAATTAAGTTAATTAAAAATCTAATTATTAATTATTTTTTTAATTAATTATATTAAATTAATTATCAATCACATTGATAATTGAATCCTTCAATGATTTATGATCATTGATCAGCCACCTGATTGGATCAAAACTTCTGTATGTGTGATCCCATAGGTTCAAACACTAAATCGGTAGCACAAGAACAGGCTTCCTATACTAATCAAAGTGACCATCTAGCCATGGTACCGAATAATTAGATAGAGTTGAATGTAGCGAAGTAACATTCACAACCTACTGAAATATGATTACTGTATAATTCATCCTCTTGACCAATAATGCTAAAAAAAATCAAAATTTAATTGTTAACTCTTGATTAGTAATCCTTATAGTGTCTCAACCTATTCAATCCTGTGACTCTCATAAGGACTACCTTGATCAAGATTTTGCTAAATTGAAATACATTGAGACATTCTCTTCAATTTTACTAGGAATACTCAATTCTCATCTTGACTCATGCACCGACTTAATAAGTACTTGACTGCACCTAAAAATCTTCCATCACTGAGTCAGAATTCAAAAAGTCTGGTACCAAAGTATAGTGAGTTGCTAGCAAGTTACCATGGTGATCTCATATTAAATGGATACTTATATGCATATCCCCTTGGGTAACACTCTTGACAGCAAAGTATTCTGAAATAGTCACGTTCAATGCAGATCATATCCCATCTATATGTCATATCAGTGTGAACACACTCTTTGGTTAAGGAGACAACTAATCCATATTTAGAATAGTATCTCAAAGCCAATCATTAGTCTATTGATGGTTGAGCTATTTTTATATTTATATATAAATAAAAATTATTTTGATATTTTTTATTATAAATTCTTTGCATCTTCTAATGAACTTCTATATTATGATGAAGTCCTTGAAAGTATTTAGAATCGACAAAGGAGGATTTATCATTTAGTCCTTAAATCTATTTGCGATCAAATGATATGTTGTTACCAAGGATGACAACATTTATCAAGTGTATGTCATTGTATGATATATGGGTTGGTTGTCTGTTTAACCAAGGTGTGGAGATACTAGTATGGCATGCAGATGAGATGTAATGGTACATCTATACTAAACATGACTAACTTCAGAGCTTTTCTACTATCAAAATTTGCTTTGATGGAATATGGATATAAGTGTCCCTCCAACCAAAGATCATCATCGTGATTTTCAAGCAACTCACTTTGCTTTAGTGCCAGACTATTTAAATTTTTAATTCAGTGATGGAAGATTTCTGGGCATAGTCAAGTACTTGAGGAGTTGGTGTGTGAATCAAGATGGGATTGACCACTCTGATTCAAGAGCTGTGTTTAATTATATTTTAATTTAGCAAAGCCTTGGCTAGGATAATCCTAGTAAGGAGTCACAGGATTGATTGCATTGAAATATGATTTGGATGTATTTTTTTAGGATTGATAATTTAACTCTAAGTCATCCTATTCATAAAGGTCAAAAGGATGAATTATGCAGTAATCATATTCACATAGGTTCTAAATATTGTGATTACGACTATTCGACCTATCCGAACATCGGATATCATTGTTTGATGGTCACTTCAATTGGTACAAAAAGTGATTCCTATGCTACCAGCTTAGGTTCGAACCTATGGGATCACACATATTAGAGGTTCTTATCTAATTTGATGATCGATGAGGAGTACCATTAGACTGAGACTCTATGGTCAAGGGTCCCACTAGATAGGACTCTTCGACCAAGAGTCCTACTACATTAGAACTCTGAGTCCTACTTGTCTGAGACTCTATGATCGAGAGTTCTACTCATCTGAGACTCTATGATCATGAGTTTCACTCATTTGGAATACTGGGGTTAAGAGTCCTATTGGTTTGGGACTCTTCGACCAAGAGTTTCATATTGATGAGACTTTATTGCTTGGATACCTACTAGATTTGGATTCTATATTTATGAAAGATTTAATTAATAATTTAATTACTAATTAACTCAATTTGATTGAGTAATGATTTTTGGTTCAAGTCCAATTAAATTGGATTCAGTTGAGTTTAATCTGATTAGATTATGAGATGACCAAATTGCTGAGGAGGTTTGGTCCTGATTTGATCAGGAGTTAGACTTAATCAATTTCTAATTTAATTAGAATTTGACTAAGACTAATTAAGACTAAATGAGTTGGATTTAATCTATCTAATTTGGCCTAACCAAATTTGTTTGGAATAGGTTCAATTGGATAAGATGAATTAAGACTAGTTTGACTAGTCTTCCCATACGCCACCTCACCAAACTTGCACCCTATCCTTTCTCCATGAGAAAATGTTTCTCAAGGAAATCTCCCATGCACAAAAAGTTTGTGCCTTGGTTTCTCCATTCCCCATTGGATTAGTTTTGAGTTGTTACCATTTAAATTCAAATGAAGTTTGAATTTGAATGGATAACAACTTATCCTTATCCCTCCATGCTGAGTTTACATTATTTTTGGCGCAAATAAAAGAAGGTTTTTTACTGGGGCATGCGACATCAAAAGAGAAAAAATCCATCTTGTGCGTGAGTCCTCCTTTTGCATGAGAAAATTTAGAAAAAATCTAAGAGAGAAGAAAACCAAAGAGAAAGGAAGGCACGGGGTTTGGATGAGAGTGCTGCCTTAGGGTTCTGTCCTAGGGTTTGGGGTGTGTTTTCATGAGTTCTAAGTGTCAAAATTTTATGAAATTTTTTGGAGAGCCTCCTCTATCTCTCCTCTACCTTTGCTACTAATTCAGAGGATCTAAAGAATTAGTGGAGAGAGATTGAAGATGTTCGATCAGATTCAGCTGTTAAGAGCATCCGTCATCGTGCTGGCACTCAAAAGGAGCCAATCAAGGCTAGGGCCTCGTATGGACCATCCATGGAGGCTAGACGACTTATGTGATTGTATCACAATGAGAGAACCTTCTTGGCAGTGATCAAATTATGGTGATCGACTATCAGTGCAAGATATCATGCTCTGAAAACATAGAGTAGTAAAACTATTTTATTGTTGGTAGTTATTTTATTTTCAGATTTCAATGCATATATGTCACATTTGATCCTAAATTTATAGAGTTTATTGATCTGATCAATAGATTTTAAAAAATTAATTACATTAATTTTTAGTTTTTTTTATATTTTATTTTTGAAAAAGTTTTGAAAGTAGAGTTAGAAATCCTACATGTTTTCCATCAATGGTATCAGAGCAAGTAGGTTGTTTAATGTGATGTATATGCCTGCTTAGATTATTTATTTAGATTAGATCTAAATAATAATATAATTTTTAAATTTAAAAATAAATTCATGATCGCTTGGACTGAAGGTTGTCCTACTGTAAGTTTTATCCCTTACAGTATAAAGGTTATCCTGATACTTGCTAATCTAAAATATTAATCATCAATTTTTAGATTTGATCTAATATTTTTTATGATATGATTGAATGGTTTTAATCTAATTTTTAATCATAAATAAGTATTTAGATTAGATCTAAAATGATTCATGATTTTTATGTAGTGTTCATAGATTTAGATTAAAATCTACAACCAGTACTATTTATGAAATGAGCCAATCTATTTTTGAAATGAGTCAACCCATTTGGTGAACAGTGTTAGATTATAAAGGAATCTTTCAAAATTTTAAAAAAATATTTTTAAAATACTGAATCCCGACCCTTATTCCAAAAATTTAATTAAGAATTAAGTATTATGAATTAGGATCTAGAATTATGAATTAAAGATCCTAACTCATTGATCATAAAATTTGAATTATTGAATTAGATGAATTAGGTCCATTAATTGGGTTAGATATAAGGTTAGTTAAAGAATGAACTAAATTAGAGTAATTGATCAAATCTAACCAAATGTTAATTCAGATTAGGTCAAGGACTCTTTAGACTCAATTACAATAATTGTAGTTGGTCAAGTCCATGTCTTTTACGAGAACCAAATGGAAACTAATAAATTGGTTAAATTACTAAGTTGGTTCATGACTACGCAGTCGAACTCAAAATTACTAAGTTGGTTAAATTGAAACTAATAAATTGGATGGTGTTTAAGATAAGTTTGGTAGTCCAGACCTGTGGTTTTTAATTGGGAGCTACTCGCATTGATTCAATCTTTGATGAGTTAATGGCATATCCTTTCCACTAATCTCACTTATCTGACTATTCTGGTGAATTAGATTTTGATTAGATCACTTGGTGATTAAGACTCACCTATGTTAATTAGGTAAATCAGTGTAACTAATTTAGGTGCTCTTAATGCGGGCTTGAATTAGATTCTTTTTTATCTGACTTGGTGTAGTTAGTGGGAGGATTAAAATTGGCTAGTTAATCCTCTCTCCTCATCTTAAAATGGGTTAATCAAATCCTCTAAATTTATTAGATCCTTAAAAATGATATAGTTATGGTGATAACTAGGTTATAGCCTCCTATTAAGTTGAGTGATAATGGATCCATTAGTTCAATAATCATTAGAGGCCCAAAGTCTTGGTGCTTATAAACTAATAGAATTATCATTCATAATATGATGATTTAGTTATGTCTTTCTAATGGTGGTGAGGTTGGCCAGCCAAAATTGGGCCTGATCATTTGTTGGTTAGATGCACTAAATACGATCATGTTAATGGTTGGACCTAATCAAACTTTTTTAGTGGAGGCCAAAGCCTACTGATTAGATTTTTAGGATAAAATTAAAAACTACTAGAAGTTATTTAGAGAAATAATTGGTTATGAACCTATCCATAGATGCACATGGATTGATCGACCAAAGTCAGGCTTATATGTAGTCTGTGTGGATTCTGGTATCCACTAAGAAATTAAGGTAATTCCTTAAATTAGAGGTAAAGGCTATCAATTCATATAAAATAGTGGAAGAATCTTTAGACTAAAGTTCAAGTTTTTAGGCTAAATAATTCATATACTAATTAAGTTTTGATTTTTCTTATTATGCAGATATGGCCACTACTTTGTCGCTTCGATCATTATTGGATAATAACAAATTGATGGAACTCAACTTTGATAGCTGGTATCGAAAGTTGAAAATCATCCTACAGCATAAGTAGATTCTATATATTTTGATAGATCTAGCATTCGAGGAGCCAACTCTGAATGCTAGAGGGGTGGTCCAAGATACTTAACAGAAGTGGCTCAACGATTGCACCATCATTTGGTGCATTATACTGATGGCAATGAATGATGAGTTTAGTTTTAGGTTTAAGAATATCCAGTCATAGAAGATGCTTCAAATGTTAAACAACTTCTTTGGCATGCCTGATGATGTCAAGAGGCACAAGACTAGTTGTGCAATTTTTAATGCTTGGATGAGGGATGGGACGTCGGTCATCGATCATGCATTGTACATGATCGAGATAATTGAGCACTTGAGTAAGCTGGGCTTTTTCTTGCACGAGCAGCTTGAGAAGGATGCGATTCTAAATTCTTTACCTAAGTTCTTCCTCCTCTTTCTTACTCATTTCAGAATGACAAAGCCTGCAGTGAACTACCATGGTTTATTGGGATTGCTGCAGAACTTTAGAAGAATCACTAGCTCCATAGGGAGATGATGAATGTAGTGGGAGGATCTTCTTCTGATCGTTGACCCTTTAAGAAAGGGAAGAAGAATAAGAAGAAGAAAAATAAGAAGGTGCAACCACATGCTGGGACATCTGCATAGGGTTAGACCAAGAAGCCCAAGCCCGATTAGAGCTAGACAGAGTGCTTCTTTTACAAGAAGCAGGGGCACTGGAAGAGAAATTGTCCTCAATACATTGCCTCCCTGAATCTGAATAGGTTGAGGAAGAAGCAAGTAGTTGCTGGGCAAGATAATTATATGATAACACCTTGCAACTTCTCAATATATGATACTACTGTCTAGATATTAGATACCAGAAGCCCTATCATATTTATAATTCGATGTAGGGTTTGCAAGTCAGTAGGAGATTTGATGAAAATGAGAGGTTCCTGAATGTTGGAGATGGAAGATAAGTTTCAGTTCTAGCTTTAGGAATCATGAACCTTTTAATCAATTCTCATAAAGTTATTTTTTGTGAATGTCACTTCTGTCTAAGTTTTTTATTGAATGTTATTTTTGTAGGCCTTTTGGCTAAGAAGATTATGAATTTTTAATAAAAAAAATTTATAATATCATTTTGAATAGTGTTATGATTTATGTTGCATAATTGAATAACAATATTTATTTACTATCATAGTCTATTAACGTGGTTCAATCCTTCGGTAAACACCCTAAAATTAATGATGTGTCTGAAGTCTATCTTTGGTACTATAGGCTAGGTCATATTAACAAGAACAGAATAAATAGGTTGGCTCAAGAAAAAAATTTTTAGTGATTATGAATCACTTTCGATCTATGAGTCCTATCTTCTTCGTAAGATGACCAAGTCATCTTTTATTGAAAAGAATGAATGAGCCAGTGAACTCCTGGGTCAAGTACATACTGATGTATGTGGATCCATGAGCTCAAGTGCTAGAGGTGGATATTTCTACTTCATAGCATTTACGGATGATCTATCGGGGTATGGGTATGTCAACTTAATAAAGCATAAGTCAGAGTTATTTAAAATATTCAAACTATTCAATGATGAGATAGAAAAGCAAATTGAGAGGAGTATTAAAACTCTTCGATCTGATCAAGGGTGTGAGTACCTTTTTAGTGAGTTTCAGACATATCTAGGAGAGAATGAGATTCTCTCCTAATGAACTTCTTCTGGAACACCACAGCATAATGGTGTGCCTGAAAGGAGAAATCAAATCTTGTTGGATATAGTTTGATCCATGATGGGGTTTACCAGTCTACCAATTTTGTTATGGGGATATGCACTCGAGTCAGCTTGTTACATTCTGAATAGAGTTTTGAGTAAGTCTATTTTCAAAATATCATATGAGATATAGATAGGGCGTAGGCCAGTACTCTCACACCTTTGGATTTGGGGGTATCTGGCTTATATCAAACATTTAGTAACGGATAAGCTTGGACCTAGATCTGATAGTGTAATTTTATAGGATACCCAAAAGAGATCAAAGGGTATTATTTCTAACTTACTAATGAACAAAAGATGTTTGTTAGTCTTAAGTCAATTTTTTTTAAAAAAAAAGAAGTTTCTTGATGAAGGAATTAATGCCTCTAAGGTCGAACTTGAGGAAGTTCGAAAGGTGAAAAATTCTATACAAGTAGCTGAATCTAAACCAAATTTGATTAGATTAACTCTAGAGCCTAGTGAACCTGCACCCTTAAGGTAATCTGATAGAGTACCACGTCAGCTGGATAGATACTATGATTTCTTGGTCCGGGATGGAGATCCTATCAAACTCGATGAGAACGATGAGGATCTGATCACCTATATGGATGCAATGTAGAGACCCAACTCTAAGAAACGGCTTGAAGCTATAAAAGTCAAAATGGAGTCCATGAAGGTCAATGATGTATGAACATTGGTTGATCCATTCGAAGGGGTAAAATTCATAGGGTGTAAATGGGTCTTCAAAAGAAAAAGGGGCATAGATGAAAAGATGGAGGTCTATAAAGCCTATCTGATTGTTAAGGGATATCGTCAATGTTATGGTATAGACTATGATGAGATATTTTTTTCTATAATAATACTCAAGTCCATTTGGATTATGCTTGCAGTTGCTGCTCATCTGGACTATGAAATCTAGCAAATGGATGTGAAGATAACTTTTCTGAATAGAGAGCTGGACAAAGAGGTGTATATAATACAACCTAAAGAATTCATATTCATAGATGAGTCTAAGAAATGTAGAATTCAAAGATCTATTTATGGACTGAAGTAGGCATCTTAGAGTTGAAACATATATTTTGATAGGACGATCAAGATGCACGATTTCATTAAGAATGGAGAAGATCCATGCATATACAAGTTGGCTAATGGTCCAGTGATTGTATTCCTCTTATTATATGTGGATGACATTCTCTTAATAGAGAATGATGTTCCTATATTATAAGGAATAAAGATCTGGATATCATCACAGTTCTCCATGAAAGATTTGGAAGAAGCTTCGTATATCCTAGGAATGAAGATCTATAGAGATAGATCTAAAAGATTACTCGGGTTGTCACAGTCCACATACATTGACATTGTGCTAAAGTGGTTCAGCATGGAGAATTCCAAGAAAGACTCTACCGATAGGCCATGGAATTTCTCTCTCAAAGAGAGATTGTCGACAACACCTCAAGAGAGAGAGCATATGACTAGAATTTCATATGCTTCGATAATGGGTTCTATCATATACGCCATGACATGTATGCAACTAGATGTGGCATACTTATTAGGGGTAGTGAGTAGATACCAATCTAAACCAAGGGAGAACCACTGAAAGTTTGTTAAAATCATCCTAAATTATTTAAGAAATACTAATGATCAGTGGCTTGTTTATAGTGAGTCGGATTTGAGACTTATGAGATTTAGTGACTCCAGTTTTCAATCTGAACATGATGATAGCAAAAATATGTTGGGATATGTGTTTATCTTTAATGGTGGAGCTGTCTGCTGGAAGAGTTCCAAGCAGCATACTATGGTTGACTAAGTTTATGAGATGGTGTATGTCGTTGCATCAGATGCTGCCAAAGAAGGAGTCGGAGTGGCATCCTTTCTTGATGGTCCAGTTTTACTCTACTGTGATAGCTCTAAAGCCATTGCTCATGTGAAGGAATCGAAGGCACACCAATGGATGAAGCATATTCTGCACTGCTACCATCTTGTCCAGAAGATCATGGATCGAAGTGACATTGATCTTTAGAAGTCAACAGAAAGAAGAACCCAACTGACCCATTCACTAAAGCCATTGTAGTGAAGGAGTTCAACAACTTCAAGTCGAAGATGGATATTAGATACTGCACTAATTAACTTTCATCCAAGTGAAAGATTATTAGAAATAGTATCCCAAAGCCAATCATTAGCCTATTGATGGTTGAGCTATTTTTGTATTTGCATATGAATTAATAAATGAATAAAAGTTATTTTGATATTTTTCATCATAAATTCTTTACATCTTCTAATGAACTCTTATGTTATGATGAAGTCATTAGAACTATTTAGATTCAACAAAGGAGGATTTATCACTTAGTCCTTAAATCTGTTCATGATCAAATGATATGTTGTTATCAAGGACGATAATATTTATTAAGTATAAGTCATTGTGTGCCATATGGGTTGGTTATCCTCTTAATCAAAGAGTGTGGAGACACTAGTATGGCATGTAGGTGAGATATAGGGGTACAACTTCACTGAACGTGACCAACTTTGAAGCTTTTCTGCTATTAAGATTTACTCTGATGGAATATGGATATAAGTGTCACTCTGACCTGAGATCACCATGGTGACTTTCAAGCAACTCATTATGCTTTGGTGCCAGACTATCTAAATTTTTAATTTAGTGATGGAAGATTTTTTAGCATAGTCAAGTACTTGAGGAGTCGGTGTGTGAATCAAGATGGGATTGATCACTCCAGTTCAGGAGCTGCGTTTAATTATATTTTAATTTAGCAAAATCTTGGCCAGGGTAGTCCTACTGAGGAGTCATAAGACTGATTGCATTGAAACATGATTTGGATGTATTTTTTTAAGGTTGATAGTTTAACTCAGAGTCATCCTATTCATAGAGATCAAAGGGATGAATTATATGGTAACCATATTTCCATAGGTTCTGAATATTGCGATTGCGACTATTCGATCTATCCGAACATCAGGTATCATTGCTAGATGGTCATTTCAATTGGTACAGAAAGTGGTTTCTATGCTACCAGCTTAGGTTTGAACTTATGAGGTCATACATGTTAGAGGTTCCTACCTGATCTGATGGCTGGTGAGGAGTTTCACTAGATTGGGACTTTGTGGTCAAGAGTCTTACTAAACTGAGACTCTTTGACCAAGAGTCCTACTGCACTAAAACTTTGAGTTCTGATTATCTGGGACTCTATGATCAAGAGTCCTACTTATTTGGAACTCTGTGATCATGAGTTTCACATATTTGGAGCACTGAAGTCAAGAGTCCTACTGGTTTGAGACCTTCGATCAAGAGTTTCATATCGATGGAACTCTGTTGCCCAAATATCCACTGAATTTAGAATCTATGTTTATGAAAGATTAAATTGGTAATTTGATTACTAATCAACTCAATTTGATTGAGTAATGATTTTTGGTTCAAGTCCAATTGAATTAGATTCAATTGGATTTGACCTAATTAGGTTATGAAATGATCTAAACGCCGAGGAGGTTTGGATCCTGATTTGATCAGGAGTTGGACTGGATCAATTTTTAATTTAATTAAAATTTGACTGAGCCTAATTAAGCCTAAATGAGTTGAATTTAATCTAGTCTAATTAGACCTAAACAATATTTGGAATGGGTTCAATTGGATAAGATGAATTAAGACTAGTTTGACTAGTCTTCCCATGCGCCACCTCACTAGTTTGACTGAGCCTAATTAAGCCTAAATGAGTTGAATCTAATCTGGTCTAATTAGGCCAAACCAAATTTGATTGGAATGGGTTCAATTGGATAAGATGAATTAAGACTAGTTTGACTAGTCTTCCCATACGCCACCTCACCAAACTTGCACCCTATCCTATCTTCATGAGAAAATGTTTCTCGTGCAAATCTCCCACACACAAGAAGGTTTGCACCCCGATTTCTCCATGCCCCATTGGATTAGTTTTGAGTTGTTACCATTTAAATTCAAATGAAGTTTGAATTTGAATGGATAACAACTTATTCTTATCTGTCCACGCTGAGTTTGCATTGTTTATGGCATAAATAAAAGAAGGTTTTTTGCTAGGGCATGCGACATCAAAAGAGAAAAAAGCCATCTTGTGCGTGAGCCCCCTTTCTATATGAGAAAATTCAAAAAATATCTGAGAGAGAAGAAAACTAGAGAGCAAGGAAGGTGTAGGGTTTGGGTGAGAGTGCTGCCTTAGGGTTCTATCCTAGGATTTAGGGTGCATTGATAAAAGCACGATGTTGTCATTAGAACACAGTATTTATCAGTTTAATTTTTACTTCTTAAAATATTTAAAAATATATAGTTAGCAGCAAGTTGGTTCAAATCCAAAAAGAAGGTAGTATTTTAGTTTTAAAATCTTTGATTTTTATAAAAAATTAAAAAAAAAAATTTAAAAAAAGTTTAAAGTCAAAAAATAGAATTATAAATAAAAAGTAGAATTTAAAAGGTGCAAAAAGATAAACTTGGTACTAAAATCTACTAGTTAGATCTTAGCATCTACTTACAATAAAATTAAAGAGCAATAATTAAATTTGTAATAAAAATAAAGTACATGAAATTTAAAAAGTAGAAAAGTAAATTTTGCATTAATTAAAATTTAATTTAGAATTTAAATACATAAAATTAAAAAAAAAGAAATAAAATAAAAAAACTCGAAGCATATGATTTTGATCTTGGATCGGTGTTGGCATTCAGATGGTGTAGAAGTCAGCTCTTCCTCTCAGCACCATCTACCTCGAAGCAATCTTGAACACAAGCATAGCCCTAACCTATACCATCACTTTTTCATGACCAAAGATGATTGATTTTGATGGCCTGGAGTCTTATTTATACGTGTTGGAGGGCTGGAGTATTTTATTCTAGGCAATGTGGGACTAAAGGAATGTTTTAATCATCAAATATAGAGAAATCCTAATGAAAATTGGATTAAAATAGTTTCTGGATTAAATTCTATGCAGTTCCATGAGTTCTGACCTTCAGATAGGGATCAAACGATCCAAAAAATGCCAAAAATTGAGTTTTAAAAGCCCAAATCAAGTTGGATTAATTTTTCGCCATTGGATCACTTTAATCAGATGAATCTTGACTGTTAGATCAATGCCTGGTATTTTAATCACCATCGAGAGCTTCTAGGGCAGTCGGATCATCATCTAGGATGCACACAGCCATTTGATCATGTGCTGGTGCAGTTGGAAAATCAAATCAAATTAGGAAAAAACCTCGACCATCGGATTTGGATCGAAAATGAGATGGACCATCGAATGGTGCTATCACTATACCCAAGGACCATGTGGACCGATCGCATCGAAGACCACAACCAATCACCACCCGACTTTACCACTTGAAATGACCAAAATGCCCCATGAGCCATGATAGTTTTTTTGTAAACCCCTTAAGGATCTTGGTCCACCATGTGGCAGCCTATGATTCGCTGTCTTCTGCTGAGCTGGCGGTCCACGCCTAGATCATAGACTAACGGTTGGCTTCTATGACTGAGTTAGCTTGGACGGCACGTCGGTTGAGCTGGAACATGCCAGCTGAGCTGAATGCGGTGGCTTGACTGGACGTGCTGGCTTGGCTAGGCGAGCCAACTAAGCCGATTTTTTTTTTTTTTTTTTTCTTTGAAAATTCATATCGGGTCCGTTTTAACTCCAATTTGCTCCAAATTTATTTTTTTTATGATAAAAAAAATGAGCTCTTTCTATTGATGAATATATTTTCTAAAAATAATAAATAAAAATATATAATTTTTAAAAATAATAAATAAATTAATTAATAAATTAATACTTTTAATGATGAATTTATGATAATTATCACATCCCATAATTTAAGCTTTGCTCATCCTCAAGTAAAGAAAGAATTTAGATTTAGATACCTTTTAACTTTAGAATTTTGAATTTTATCTAAGTAATTTTAAAATGATCATTGATGTTCAGTAGAGCATAAATGAGATATGTCATTGGGGTATTAATACTTACTAATAGAAAAATTAAGTAAAGAGAATTAAATTTTTCTAAACTTTTTTTAGCTTGTCCCTACCTTTATCTTTGAATCATCTAAACTTTCATATGGGCAAGTGTATTGCTACTTCTACCCTTTATTTATTAATTTTTTATTCATATTGTCTACTTTTTGATGTGATTATCATTGCTTGCTTAAGCAATGAGATCCGGTTACTCAGTGAAAAATCAACGTATTTTTCTTTTAACACCGTACCACTATTAAGTGCCTTAATCCTTTAAGCTCCCTATTTGATCCATGTAGCGAGTTTTGGGCCAATGACTTTCATACCAGTTTGCTTTAGGATACTAGGTATAAAATATCCTTAAGGCTTACTAGCTCGAATCAAATAGGCTACGAGTTAAGACTAGCTTTATAATGAGCTTCTTCATCCTTCCCATCTTTTGATGCGAAACTCAAGCTTAGGCCAAGAGGCCTGGTTGCCCAATAAGAAGTACTTAAAAATTATTTTATTTTATAATTAATTTTTTTATAAAGAAACATACAGTTATCCTATATAAGTCCATAAAAAGTAGACTCCTTTTTGATGTTGGTAGAAAAAAATTAGAAATGCTCAAAAAAAAATTATTTATGTTTTAGACTTAACTCTTTATTGAATTTTTTTAATACTTAATCTCTCAATATCTTATAAATTCTCTAGTTTGTGCATCAATTTTTATTTAAAAATGCTTAGTTTAACTCAATTCTTAAGTATAATCGAGTGTCTAAATGCTAAATACTAACTTTTTTAAGGATTTTGAATTTTTTCTAAAATTTTTATTATTTTTCCTCCTAACTTAATTGACATTGTCCTCAATAGAGAAGAAAAAATAAAGGATATCATAAAGAGTAGGAAAGAATACACCTGACTCAATGTGTTTTTTGATCTAGCATGGATCTTTTAAAATTTGACTCTTCCTCCAACTTATTCAAAATGTTCTAAAAAGAAAATACACTAAAAAGATAAGTTAGATAAAAGAAAACTAAATATTGGATTGCCTCTCAATAAATGCTAAGTTTACCATCTTCAACCAGACATAAGGCAACTTAACTATCTCATATCAAAAGTTAGATTGACAAATTTCAATGATTTTGGATTGTCAATCTTAGGAAGATAGTTTGTTATCCTTTTATTAATAAATTTATTTTTAATTTTAGGAACATAATTTGTAACCCCATTCTCACATCCTTGTTTGTCATGAATTTTTTCTATTTGTTCTTCTAAAATGCTCATATATTGAGTTTTTGGGTTAGGAGTTGAGTTTGATATAGTGGGTACTAGAAGGATGACTAAAGGTGGCTTTAGTTCTGAAGATAAATTAATATGATCTTGTTTAAACAACTCTATTGATACTTCATTACATGCCTCTTGATTTTTATAAGAAGAACCAACTTCTAGGGTCAAAGAGAAAAGGACTTTAGGTTTATAGGTCTCAGGTAAATCATCTATTCTCTTCTCCCCTTTATCAGTCTCATTTACATTGGAACTAGCATCAGTACCGATTTCGGGCTTAGGTTCTTCTATGTAATTAGTCTCAGTACTAACCTCTTCTTCTTTATTTTTATTTTGGCTAGCCTTAGTATTAGTCTCTCTCACTTGATCTTGGTATGGATCCATAAGAATCCTACAACTTTTAAATTCAGAAATTATTTTGGCATTCTCTAATTAAGAATTCTTAAGTGGGACATTAGATTGATAATTAGGTCTAGGTGGTTGATAGACAATAGATGGATTATTTGTAAGAATCGATTGGTTTAGTAATTAACCTAGTTCTCTCCTCATGTTAGACTTAGCTGGTTATCCTATTTGAGCTTCTAGTCTAGCAATAGATTATTGTTGAGTTAGAATTAGTTATTGTAGTTGATTAAATCTATCGTCACTAGATTGGTCTATTGAGGAAGTGGGTATGATGGCTGATTATAATGCAATGGTTGGATATACTAACTAGACTAACCATAATTATAGACATAATTCTAATATTGGGTTTGAGCTTGAGTTTGTTGGGGTATCCAAGAAAAATTAGGATAGTTCCTCCAATATGGATAATATATATTTAAAAATAGATCATTAACCGACTTAGAGTAGTCTTATGTAGCTTGAGCTTATTTTTGGATGAAAGATAGAAATTATGCAGTCGTAGGATATTCACTTACATGATGGATTGGGCTAGCATAGATTAAACAAATCTCCTAATAATTAAAGGGTGCTATGTTTTGTGCAGAAGTTTGTTGACCTAGGTTTAGGAGTTGATAAGTGATAAAAATATACTAATAAAAGTATTAAATTATAAAATAAATTAATCTATTTCTTTAGAAATTAATACTTTTATTAATTTTATGTAGGAAAGAAGGCCATCAATGTGAAGATCTTATTTTTTTGGTTCAGATGAAATAAATTTCAGGCAAAACGGACTTCAAATAAGCCCAAAATTGAATTTAAAAAAAAAAAACTGGTTTGGTTCAAATCGGTTCAGAAAATCGGCTCAGCGGTTCGGCCCAATTCGATCGAAATAGTAGACCGACCTGCCGATGCAAGGCTGACGTCAGCATTTCTCGTAGAGCACGGCGGACCATCTAAAAGGCAATTCGGGAATTTCACAGCATAAAGCGTGCTCTGATTGGCTGAAGAATGCGGCGGTCTATGCAAGACCGGGCTTGCGCATGGTTTATGGAGGGCAATTTGGAAATTTTGGCTGATCCAACGGGCAGCATTCACTGAAACTCGATCGGACGGTCGAAATGAAGGCACTGATGGATGGCATCTACAGCTCCCGATCGAGATCCAATGGCTGAGATTCATCCCGACGTTAAACTAAAGATCAGAAGGCCTCTTTCTATGTGATTGGATTGCCCAGATTCAATCTAACGATTGATCCAACGGCTGGCATTAAATCCGACTTGTTCTGGGTAATTTTAAGAGATTTTTGAATGGTGTTTGGACCATTTGATCAACATCTAACGGGCAGAGTGATCCAGATCTTAATTTGAGTTGTTTTGGGAGTCTTAAACCTAATTTTTGATGAATTTTAGAGGGAAATCAAACTCTTTATCTATAAAAAGCTGTTGTCATGAAAAAAAAAATTAGAGGGAGAGAGAGAGATGGAGAGAAAGAGAGAGACAGAGAGAAAGAGAGAGAGAGAAGTCAGAAAAAGAAAAACAAAAAGAAAAAGAGAGGAGAGAGGTACAAAGAGAAGAGTGATTTGTGAGAAATAAAAAAAGATTTTTGATTTTTTTTCGACAATCAAGACATCGATCAAGGAGCATCTTCTTCATCACCAAGTTCTCCACATCAAGAGCAACAGAGAATCAATTTCAGTAATCAAACAGTCTAATTTTTTTATGCTTTTTATTTTATTTGCTATTTTTGAATTTGTTATCATGAACTAAATTTTCTTTTACTAAGGCTAAGGTGTAGCCACTCTTTTGATGCAATATTCAGTATGACTTATTTTTAAATTTTATTCATGAGGAATATATAAATCTAATCTTAATGCTTGTAGATTACTGGCCATCTTCTAATTGATCTGATGAACATAGATGTTACGGACTAAGCACATCTATGTTAATGCTTCTTGATTATATACCTTGTATTATAAATCAAATTAGAATTTATATGCATGCAGAAATTTTAGTGCGCTTTGGATGCAGCGTATTTTAATTAGAGGGTTTCACAAAACCTAATGCATTAATATTTATTTAAATTACACCTGGATCAAAGGATAATTAATAAATATTGATAGTTTTGCTATGCCTGAACCAAAGGATAGTGCATAAATTAGGAGACTCCACCGTCACATGAAATAAAATTAATCTAAAAAGCTAAATATTGTATTGACTGAGTTGGTGAACTGATTGCCTTAGTAAACCATTGCTCTTAAATTTAAAACCCTAATAATTTACACTCTCTCTATTTTCTTAAAAAATTTTAATTATTTTTTATTTTGTTCTTTAATTACTTATTCTCATAAATCGATCTTCTAAATAAAGCATAGGAAAGAGCTTTTCAGTACTTATTTTTCAATCCTCTAGGGATGATACTCTACTCATTCACTTTATTACTTGATCGACTGGTGCACTTGCCATAGCTATAAATTAGCACGCATCAAGTTTTTGGCACTGTTGCCGGGGATTGTGTCAAAATAATATTAAAATTTTGATCCTTGCTTTACTTTAAAATTTTATTTTTAATTTTTATTATTTAAAAAAAAAAATTTAGTGAATGACACGTACTGGACATAGTAACTTACTATCTTTAGATCCAGAAATTGAAAGGACCATTAGAAGACTACAACAAGAAAGAAACATGGCAGCTGAAGACCCTAACGACATCAATCTAGGATTGGATATGGTGATCGAAGGACAGCATGAAGCTATTCGACCAGTACATCGTTCATTAAATGATTATATCACATCATCTATAGCCGATGCAGCTTCGAGTATCAGGAGATCGTCTGTATGAGCAAACAACTTCGAAATAAAATCAGCAATGATCCAGATGATTCAATAAACTGTCCAATTTAGTGGACACGTGCATGATGATCCGAGTGCCCATATTTTTAATTTTCTTGGACTTTGCGATACTTTTAAAATTAATGGGGTGTCGGATGATGCTATTAGATTAAGGTTATTTTCTTTCTCTTTATGAGACAAAACTAAGAGTTGGCTTCATTCTCTTCCTGTAGGTTTTATCATAACTTGGGATGTCCTAGCCCAAAAATTCTTAGCAAAGTACTTTCCACCTTCCAAGACTGCCAAGATGCGCAACGATATCACTTCCTTTATGCAGATGGATATGGAGATATTATATGAGGCTTGGAAGCATTTCAAGGAATTGCTGAGGAGATGTCCACATCATCAACTATCCATATGGCTTCAGGTACAAACTTTCTATAATGGTTTATCTCCTACTAATCATTCTATGATTGATGCAGTAGGAGGAGGAACCATTAATCGAAAAATGGAGGAAGAAGCTTTTGATCTGATCGATGAGATGGCATCAAATAGCTATCAATGGCAGACAGAACGTATGATGCCAAAAAGACTAGCAGCTGTGCAGGGAGTAGATTGCGTGCCAACCTTACTAGCTGAAATTGCAGCCCTTAGAGCCGAAGTCAACAACTTGAAGGGAATAGCTATGCATATTCAGAGCATTACTTATGACCTATGTGGAGGAGGACATGATACGAGCAATTGCCAGACAGGTAATCCTTTTGCTAAAACAACTGATACAGCTAATTATATTGGTAATTTTTTTAGGCCGCAACAAAACAATCCCTACTCCAACACATACAATCAAGGGTGGAGGCAGCACCCAAATTTCTCATGGAGTAATCAAAATGCAGCACAACAGCCACCCTCGGGATTCCAAGTACCTAAAAAGAAGTCCAACATGGAAGAGCTGATGGTCAAATTTATGCAAAACCAAGAAGCAACTATAAAAAATTTGGAAGCCAAACTTAGGCAGGACCAAATAGCAGTAATTCAAAACTTGGAGATGCAAATAGGTCAAATGGCTAAAATAATCTCTGAGAGACCTCAGGGATCCTTGCCCAGCAATACGGAGACAAATCCAAGGGAGCAAGTCAATGCTATCACCCTAAGAAGTGGTACAAAGCTGGAGGAGCCACATCAGAAGAATGAGACTGAAGAGCCAACTACAAATAAGGAACCATCAACTAAAATTCGTCAGTCACCAATACAACCAGCAGATGGATGGTCTCCAGGTATACGGTTTGCTGATCCAAATGTGAAGCCCTACGTGCCTGCCACTACCATTCCCAGAGAGACAAATACAGCATCCAGATAAGGAAATTTTCTAACTTTTTCAAAATTCTAAAGAATTTACATATTAATATTCCTTTTGTAGATGCTATTACTCAAATGCCCAGGTATGCCAAGTTTCTCAAAAAAAAATCCTAACAAATAAGAAAAAGCTGAAGGAGCATGAGAGAATAAATTTGAATGAAGAATGCTCAGCAATACTTCAAAATAAATTACCACAGAAGCTAAAAGATCCAGGGAAGTTTTACTATCCCTTGCATTATTGGTGATTGTAGTTTTGATAAAGTTTTATGTGATTTAGGAGCAAGCATTAATCTCATGCCTTTTTCTATTTTTAGGAAAGCTGGGTCTAGGAGAACCAAAGCCTACCACTATTACTCTTCAATTAGCCGACAGATCCATTAAATATCCAAGAGGTATAGTGGAGGATGTCTTGGTAAAGGTAAACAAGTTTATTTTTCCTATTGATTTTATTGTTCTTGATATGAAAGAAGATTATGATGTACCCCTTATTTTAGGGAGACCCTTTTTAGCTACTGGAGGAGCTTTAATAGATGTTCAATAAGAAAAATTAATTCTTAGAGTCCAAGATGAACAAGTTACTTTTAATGTTTTCAAAGATACTAAACATACTGATGATAATCAAACTTGTTTTCTAATTGATATTATTGACAATTCATTATATGAGAATTCTGTAGAAAATAGGTTTGAGACTATAAAAGTGAGCAATGTCAAATTGAAAGAGGACGCAATCAAACATGAAAGTATTCCAATTGAAGTGGCACCAGATTGATCCACTTTAGAACTCAAAGAAAGTCAAGCTGAAGACTATAAATCAGAACTACTAGATAGGTTGTTTCTTTTCTTTTTAGTTTTGATCATTTTTCTTTGCTTTTATTTTTCAGTAATTTAGTGGTTGCTCTTTTACTGCTTTGGTGTGTATTTTTAATTTTGTAGAGAAAAATCAATGAGAGCTCAAGCAAAATTTCAAAGCTCCAAAGAACCAGACTGAACCAAATCAGGTGTATTCCTTCCTATCCTTTTATTGCACCCTTTATTTTTCTTTCTCCTTTAAGACAATGTAGAATAAGTTAGGAGATAAAAATAAATAAAAAAAAAAAAATCATGTGTCAAGAAGAAAATCTTGAGCAAGATAAACTGGATAAGTGATAAAAGATAGAATTATTTGCTAATGAATGTAATGAGTTAAAGAAGTAGATTAGTTGGTCAACTTTTAGCAGCCTACTTAGGTCATTAAAAGACTATTAGCACTTCTAATTGCACATGCACACTAACAAGGCAAAGTAGGTATTGATTATAAGGCCAACTGAGGATTCAATTATCACCGAAAATTGGTAATTAATATACATTCTAATCAAAGAAACTTGAATTTAAGGAAAGAGCTACCTGCCTAAAAATAAAGTGCAAAAGATAGAGTATATGTGGATTGCCCAAAGCCTAGTAACTGGGTCTCTGCACCTAGGTCAAGTGTGAAAATTCATGTAAAACGGTGAAGGAAAGGCCAGGATGCTCAGCACAGTAAAAAAAAAAAAAAAAAAAAAAAAGGCAGTGTGAAAGCTACCTTAATTCATGAGTATAAAATTGAGAATGTATAGAAAATTGACCAAAATAGGTGATAAGAGAGGATACTTTTGTTCTTTTAATTTAATACTGAAATGCTAAAGTTAGTCATCACGAACACAAGTGCTATAGATCTTTGATGTACTCTAAAAAAGTTTTTAAATTGTAATGACTGAAAAATTTACTTCTAAAGTTCAATGCTTAGTTAGCCATATATTCTAAACTTTTTGATCTTTAGTTCTAGATTTTATCTTTGTGATGGATAATCTTATTGAAACATGGTATTAAATAAAACATTGCTAAGGGACTAGCAATGACTAAGTTGGGGGGTGTGATAAGTGATAAAAATATACTAATAAAAGTATTAAATTATAAAATAAATTAATCTATTTCTTTAAAAATTGATATTTGTATTAATTTTATGTAGAAAAGAAAGCCACCAATGTGAAGATCTTATTTTTCTGATTCAGATGAAACAAAATTCAGGCAAAACAAACTTCAAATGAGCCCAGAATTGAATTTCAAAAAAAAAAAATCGGTTCAGTTCAAAGCGGTTCAAAAAATTGGCTCAGCGGTTTGGCCCAGTTCGATCGAAATAGCAGATCGACCCACCGACGCAATGCTGACATCAGGATGACGTCAGTACTTTTCGCGGCACGCAATGGACCATTTGAAGGGCAATTCAAAAATTTCATAGCATAAAGCACGCTCTGATTGGCTGAAGAACGCGGCGGTCTATGCAAGACCGGGCTCGCGCATGATCTATGGAGGATAATTTGGGAATTTTGGCTGATCCAACGGACGGCATTCATTGAAACTCGATCGAATGGTCAAAATGAAGATGCTGATGGACGGCATCCGCAGCTCTCGATCGAGATCCAACGGCTGAGATTCATCCCGATGTTAAACTAAAGATCAGAAGGCCACTTTCTATGTGATCGGATGGCCCAGATTCAATCTAACGGTTGATCCAACGATTGGCATTAAATCCGACTTGATCTGGATTATTTTAAGGGGTTTTTGAGTGGTGTTTGGACTGTTTGATCAACATCTAATGGGCAGAATGATCCAGATCTTAATTTGAGTTATTTTGGGAGTCTTAAACCTAATTTTTGATGGATTTTAGGAGGAAATCAAACTCTTTATCTATAAAAAGTTGTTGTCGTGAAAAAAAAATTAGAGGGAGAGAGAGAGACGGAGAGAAAGAGAGAGACAAAGAGAAAGAGAGACAGAGAGAAAGAGAGAGAAGTCAGAAAAAAAGAAAAACAAAAAGAAAAAGAGAGGAGAGAGGTAGAAAGAGAAGAGTGATTTGTGAGAAATAAAAAAGAATTTTTGATTTTTTTTCGACAATCAAGACATCGATTAAGGAGCATCTTCTTCTTCACTAAGTCTCCACATCAAGAGCAACAGGGAATCAATTTCAGCAATCAAATAGTTTAATTTCTCTATGCTTTTTATTTTATTTGCTATTTTTGAATTTGTTATCATGAACTAAATTTTCTTTTACTAAGGCTAAGGTGTAGCCACTCTTTTGATGCAATATTCAGTATGATTTATTTTTAAATTTTATTCATGAGGAGTATATAAATCTGATCTTAATGCTTTTAGATTACTGGCCATCTTCTAATTGATCTGATGAACATAGATGTTACGGACCAAGTACATCTATGTTAATGCTTCTTGATTATATACCTTGTATTATGAATCAAATTAGAATTCATATGCATGAGGGAATTTTAGTGCGCTTTGGACGCAGCGTATTTTAATAGAGGGTTTCACAAAACCTAATGCATTAATATTTATTTAAATTACATCTGGATCAAATGGTAATTAATAAATATTGATAGTTTTGCTATGCCTGGACCAAAGGATAATGAATAAATTAGGAGACTCCACCATCACATGAAATAAAATTAATCTAAAAACCTGAATATTGTAATGACTGAGTTGGTGAACTGATTGCCTTAGTAAACCATTGCTCTTAAATTTAAAACCCTAATAATTTACACTCTCTCTATTTTCTTAAAAATTTTTAATTATTTTTTATTTTGTTCTTTAATTACTTATTCTCATAAATCGATCTTCTAAATAAAGCATAGAGAAGAGCTTTTTAGTACTTATTTTTCAATCCTCTAGGGATGATACTCTACTCATTCACTTTATTACTTGATCGACTGGTGCACTTGCCATAGCTATAAATTAGCATGCATCAGAAGTTGAACTAATTTTTGGATAAGAAAGTCCATTTTATTTATCAGATTCAAATCAACCTTAGAACTAGATTTTGGTTGTTCATAAATCCTTGCGCACTTTTGGTAGAAGGATAGCGAAGCATGATTAATTGAGTTTTCACTCAAGATTTCAAATAAGGCATAAGCTTCATTCTCACTTTTATTCATAAATGTACCTCCATAGGATGCATCTACTATATGTTTATATTGATCTCCTAAATCCTCATAGAAAGCTTGAACTATTTGCCACTTAGACAGATCATGGTGCGAGCATTTTCTAATAAGTTTCTTAAGTCTCCCCCATGACTCGTGAATTTGTTTCTTTGGAAGCTGAGCAAATCTAGTGATAGCTTGCTTCATGGTGTTGGTTCGGCCTATGGGATAAAATTTCTTAAGAAATTCACTTTGCAATTTAACCCAAGTTTGGATTGATTTACTTATTATGCCAAGCTAGTACTTGGCTTTGTCATTTAACGAAAAAGAAAATAAAATTAATCTAAGGGCGCCATCAGTTAGATTTTGGATTTTCACCATAGAGCAGATTTCTAAAAATTCATCTAGATACTTGTAAGAATCTTCATCGATGTTCACATAAAAAGATAGGAGCATCTGGATTATGGTTGGCTTGATCTCATAGTGAATAGCATGAATATCAGATAATTGGATATAAGTCGATGAGTTATAGATAGAAGAAATAAAATATTCCTTCATCTGTCTGAGTGGTTCTTTAAAATTTTCAGCTATTTGACTATTAGATTTAATTTGGTTTAGCCATTCACTTTTATGATTGGGTTCAACTAGATCAGAAAAAATGATCTTCTACTATGCATGTATTAGTGCAACCCTAACTTATGGTTCAGAATTTTTTTAGATTTTTTAAATATTTTTAATATTTTAATATTTTTTAAATTTTTTTAAAAATTTTTATTATTTTATTTATTTTATTATTAATTTTAATTTAGTTTAATTTAATTTAATTTAATTTTTATTTTATTTTTAGAGAGAAAAAAGAGAAGAAAGAAAGAAGAGTTTTAAAGAAGAGGTCCTAAGGAGTCCTAGAGCTAAGAAGAGAGAGAGAGAGGAATTAGGTTTTAATTAGGTTTGATGTTGGTTAGCAATCAAGTTAAGCAGATAATCTTAACTAAGGATTATCCTAGATCTAGATAGCTCATAACTACCAAGGTTACCTTCAAGCCCTCCAAGTATAAGATCAGCCAATCAACTGGCCAAGTAAGTATAAGATCGGTGGGAGTTTCCTCATTGCTTATCCTAGACACCAATTGTGCTTGGCCAGGTAAGCTAATAAAACCAATTAACTATCTTTCTTCAAGATGCAGTCTCTGAACCACTTGCCTTAGACACTAGTCAGACTGACTAATCCTAACTCGGTCCAACTCTTAGGATTTCTTATCCTATTGAGCTCGAGTTCCTAGGGTTGATGTCTAATTGATTTTAATTTAAAGGCTTAGATCAATGCAAGATGCTAATTGATTATTTGTGGGCCAAGGAAGGGTGATCAAATCCCCACCTTATGTTGTTTAATTGGATTATGCCCTTAAGTTGATTTAGAGATGAATATGCACAATACTTTCAATAAGGGGTTCCATGCTGCTAAATTAGATGCATGAAACTTAATTAAACTTGAGGAGCTTACCTTGTCTCCAACAATCACCAAAAAGAAAATAAAAATAAAACTAATATGATGGATGCTCTAAATAGTTAGGGTTTCTAATCTTGTCATAAAGCTTTTAATTAGATTTAAGTAGATATTTTTTAAATTAATTTAAAAATAAAATTAATAATAATTAAAAAAAAGATCTAGGGTTAGGATTGATCTCACCAAGCAAAATTGGAAGCTTCCTCCTTGCCCTAATTTGGTTTATTTTCTCTTTTTCTGCAAAAGAAATAAAAAAAAAGTTAGTAAACAATATTTACCAAAAATTAAAAAAATTAAAAATTTATTTATAATTTTATTTATAAAAAAATCAAAGAAATCAAAAATTTTAATGTTTGTGCCTTCCTCGATAATAGTGCCAAAAACTTTGATAAGAGTACGATGTTGTCGTTAGGATACCGTATTTATCAATTTAATTCTAACTTCTTAAAATGTTTAAAAATAAATAGTTAGCAGCGAGTTATATCGAATTCATAGAAAAGATAGTATTTTAGTTTTGAAATCTTTAATTTTTATTCAAAAAATATTAAAAAAAATTAAAGTCAAAAAATAGAAGTATAAATAAAAAATAGAATTTAAAAGATGTAGAAAGATAAACTTCGTACTAAGATCTACTAGTTAGATCTTAGCATCTACTTGCAATAAAATTAAAGAGCAATAATTAAATTTATAATAAAAATAAAGTGCATGAAATTTAAAGAGTAGAAAAGTAAATTTTTCTTTAATTAAAATTTAATTTAAAATTTAAATACATAAAATTTAAAAAGAAAAAGAATAAATAAAAAAATTAGAAGTAGATGCTCCTGATCTTGGATCGGTGTTGGTGTTGAGATGGTGTAGAAGTCAGCTCTTCCTCTTGGCATCATCTGCCTTAAAGCAATCTTGAACTCAAGCATGGCTCTAACTTGTACCATCATCTTTTTATGACCGAATATGATTAATTTTGATGGTTTGGAGTCTTATTTATAGGTGTTAGAGGGCTGGAGTATTTTCTTCTAGGCAATGTGGGACTAAGAAAGTGTTTTGATCATCAAATATGGAGAAATCTTAATGAAAATCGGATTAAAACAATTCCTGGATCAAATTCTGTGTAGTTCCATGAGTTCTAGCCATTAGATGGGGATCAAATGATCCAAAAAATGCCAAAAATCAAGTTTTAAAAGCCCAGATCAAGTTGGATTAATTTTTGGCCATTGGATTGCTTTAATTAGATGAATCTTGATCGTTAGATTAATGCCTAGTATTTTAATCATCGTCAGGAGCTTCCAGGGCTATCAAATCATCATCTAGGACATGCGTAGCCATTCGATTGCGCACTGGTGCAACTGGGAAACCAAATCAAATTGGAAAAAAAACTCAACCATCAGATTTAGATCGAAAATGAGTTGGACCGTCGGATGGTGCTGTCATTGTGCCCATGGACTGCGTGGACAGCCGCATCGAAGACCGCAACCAATCACCATCCGACTTTGCCACTTGAAATGACCAAAATACCCCATGATCCATAATAGATTTTTTATAAACCTCCTAAGGATCTTGGTCCACCATGTGGTAGCCTGTGATTCACTCCTATTGAGCTAGCGATCCATGCTTGGATCATGGATCGATGGCTGGCTTCTATGGCTGAGTCAGCTTGGACGGCGTGCTGGTTGAGCCAAATGCGATGGCTTGGCTAGGTACATCGGTTTGGCTGGGCAAGATGGTTAAGTCGAATGTGGTGGCTTGGCTAGGCACACCAGCTTGACTGGGTAAGACGGCTGGGCCGATTAAATTTTTTATTTTTATTTTTTCTTTGAAAATTCATATCAGACCCGTTTTAACTTCGATTTGCTTCAAATTTATTTTGTTGTGATAAAAAAATGAGCTCTTTTCATTGATATCTTAAAACTAATACATAAAAGTATTTAATTTTTAAAAATAAAAATAAATTAGTTATTATCTCTAGGAATGATTTTGATAAGTACAAAATAATTAAGAGGGGAACTAATGATTTCTATTCTTGGAGATATTTTTAAAAATTATTTTAGAATTTTTAAAACTTTTGTATTGTAAAAACTTGGTTAAAGATGATCAATTTAAAATTTATTTAAGTTGGAGCAAAAATTAAAGTTTTTCGGAAGCCTTAAAAACTTTCAAGATGATGTTGACTCATTTAGAGATGGTCTCAATTTGTTTGGAAGCTTAAAAGTGAAGATATGATATTTTGGATAAAAGAAGGCGATCCTTAGCTCGATCCTTTTTCTTTGGCAACTGGCATGCAGGACCGACATGCTATTTCCGAATTGGCACGCAAGAAGGGGTGACCTATAAGGTGCCCTATAGAAAAAGGAGGACCTATGAGGTGCCCCCTATAGGTTCTATGCACAAGATGCAGAATGTAGAATTTTTCACTTGTTGCAAAATGGGCGACCCATGGGGTGCCCCCTGAAGGAACTGCACCGATATACAGAATGTTGCTTTTCTCATCTATTATGAAAGGGGTGACCTAAGGGGTGCCCCATGTGATGGAATTTCTAATGGCTACTTTTTTCTCCATTCGATGCATTTAATGTTTCCCAAATGATCTCCAACAGCTACCAACGGCTGCTATTCATCTTCCAACATTGAATGAGGGTTTAAAAGCATTCAAAAAGAAAGAAAATCATCAAGAAAATCAAGTAAATATTTAGCTAAAAAAGACTCAGTCCTAGGCAAGAGAAGCATTGATTTCAGACTCAACCACTTCTCCAACGTGCATTCGAGTCTTCAATCTCTTTGAGAGGGTTCTTAAAAGCTTCTTCTAGTTTGTGTAAAGATTTTTTAAAGCTTTATTGTGCTCTTTAAGGAGCTAAGTGTGCTGAACTTGTATATTCTCTTTACTCTATTTTACTATTTTGGGGCTCAAGCTTTTGAGAATTTTTAAAGCTTGGGAAGGTTGATCCAAGCCTTGAATCAGATTGTATTTGGGTTGGCTTGTACTCAAAAAATAAATTTTCTAGCTTAGAATAACTAGGGTCGGTGGATCCGACGTTGTATTCAATTAAATACGTTAGTAGATTGGAACTCCCAAGTAGGAGCTTGGAGAGTGGATGTAGGTGCAAGTTTGGCATTGAACCAATAAAGGAACCATTTCTCTTACGTTTTGGTCTTTCTTTTACGAAATTTTTGTTAATTAAAGGAAAATATGATATAGTATTAAAATTTCTCTTGTTAGATATATGTGCCCTAGAAGCCAGAATTGGCTGACACTTGTAATACACTTCTAGGGGCAAAATTATAATTTTGACTAAAATCAATAAAATGGGTTATTTTCTATCACATATGTGTATTTAGTGTCTGTGATACATCCTTTGAGTTAATGGTAATGATAATTCATATTTTCAAGAGTTGAAAATTTAAGACATGAATAATCATTATTAACTCATAAATTGCTTCCGACCATAGGATCATCACGAGGATGGTGATTGATCCGGAAGGTTGGTGTACAATCGCTTCTCTTTAGTAGATGAGTCTTGAGTCTACGGTGTGGAGACACCGGAGCGAGAGTACAGGTACTCGTTAGAGAACGAGGGCACTGAGCGTGACCACCTCGAGTAGTCATTAGGGAGTCTACCTTCTCGTCAATGACTGACTCGATGCTGCAGTAGTGTGTCTGGTTCTTTGACCTGAGGTGCATCGGCAGTTCACCTTGAGGGTGTTATAGTTTGACTACACCATTACTCGGTCTCCTAGCCATATGGAACCCTGAGGTGTATGTTGGCTATAGCATGTTCATTGTAGGAACTGGATGGCATCAAGATGGAATCTATCTACCTCGGTGGTAGAGGAGCAGCCCTATGATAATCATGAGAATCAAGTCCAGAAGCCCATGGCCATGGCAGAGTGAAATAATAGAAAGAGTTTCTATTTAGATTTTCACATTGGACTCGAATCGAATGATTACATCATATGACAGAGACTAGGGTTTGACGAGTTTACCTTAACCCTAATCTGATCGGGGCTCAAGATAGAAGAACTTGAATCACACAGGTAGCTGCACCAAGAGGTTCGCATTCAGCTCTGATGGGTTGCCACCATATACTGCTAGGTGTCACTGGTGGATTTTGGGAGCAATTAGAATGATTTAGATGATCGATCATTCTAGCTGTTCGAATCAGAAGAGTTCTGATCCATCGAAAGGAGTTTCGATGATGTCGATGATAGAGATCATGACATATCCCATTACCATACAGAACTGAACCTAACTGGGTCACACAAACAAGGGTTTGAATCTGGTGATCATCAATTGAACTGATCTAGTTCAATTGATCTGAATGAGATTCAATTAGGTTCAAGGAAATCGTGCTAGCACTCGATTGAACCTAACGTTCTTCTTTTACTATCATAAATAAGTTGTCCTGTCTGAGCCAAAGGAGTTTGTGCTCAATCAGAGGCCTTCATATGGTCTGACTGGAGGTTGTCCAAGTCAGAAAAGGTTGTCTTATTTTGTAAGACATTACCTGCCATTTTTGGTCACCTGCCATTTCTTGTTCTTTGACTTTGGTCAAAAGTCTACCTTTGACTGGTCAAACGTTGACCATTGACACTTTGACTTTTGACCACATGTCATGCACCTATTGGAGAGCTGGTGGGGGCCTGTCCCCCTGCCAGAACCTGGCAAGGAGGAGGGCGCACGCCACCCTAGGCGTGTGCCCAAGTTGGAGGCGCCTAGGAGTCCTTGTTGGACAAGGACTCCATCTCCTTTTTGGATTCCAATTAGAGTTCTTCTAAGAACCAACTTTGACTGGTCTTAGGCACCCTCTAAGGAGGAATCCAGGGGACTCTATTCCCACCAATCAGATTTAGATCTGATTTCACAAAGGGTTGTGATTGGTTGGGAAGAAGAGGAGTTGGATCACAGTTAGTCTATAAATAAGACCCTGTACCCAACTCAGATTGTGATGAAATGATTGAGAATCAAAATCCCCATGCCCCAAGGCTGCCTCTCCCCTCCTTCCTCCATGCCAAACCACCTTCTCCCTCTCCTCTCCACGTCCAAAAGGAGTTTTGGATTTTTGGTTGGTGCGATTCAGATCAAAGAAAGGCGATCAAAAGCAAGAAGGCTGCGCTGCTGCAAAGGACGACTGCTGATCTTCAAAAGGAGTTTTGAAGATCCTCCAGATCAGATCCAGATCTAATTTTTGGAGATGTGATAGAGAAGAAGAGGATCTCCTAGATCCAACCTGAGTGGATACCGGTAGAGGCCAGGCGCTTGCGTGGCTAGATCCAGAACCTTCCGCTGCATACAGGATCATCAACAGGGTAATAGGATTACCCAAATCAGGTAAATTAAATTTGATTTAATTTATTCTTTTATTTTATTTTATTTATTAAAATAATAAGAATTCAGATCTAAAATATCTTAGATCTGATATAGATCAAAGAAAAATTTTTGAAATATATCTCTTGATCTGATCAGATCTGAACGAACCTGGACCGAAAAATCAGGATTTTCCTTCAACTGGTATCAGAGCCATGGTTCTAAAAATATTTAGATCTAATTTTAAATTTATTTTAATTAAAAAATAATTGATTTTAGATGTCACATGAGATGTGATCAGATCTGAAATCAGAAAAAATTAAAATTAAATGATTTGGATCTAAGATTAGAAGATATGCATGACTAGTTCTAGAATAGAATAGTTCTATAGAATAGTCTTGCATGTTTTTGATTTAATCTGATTAAATCATATTTTAGATCTTTTATTTACTATTTTTTGATATTATAAGTGTTATAATAACATCTAAAAAATAGTAAATAAAAATTATTTAATTTTAAACATCATATGAGATATGATTGATGCATGTCTAGACTAGTTGTAGAATAGTTCTACATAATTGTCTAGATTAGAATTTATTTTGATTAGATCAATTTAAATCTAATTTTTTAGATTATTATGAGATAATTTAGATCTGAAAATATGCATGATTTCGATACATGAGATGTATGCAAAATATGCCATGATTAGATCTACTTTGTATATGAGATATATGATATAGATCTGATACTGTTTTGTAGTATTGAATGTTCCTGATTAAGGCGTTCCTCTTGGCCGTCCGGTCATAAGAACGAAGAAGGGTTTAAAGGCCCTCTCTTTCCCATTCGATGGGGTGTTCTTATGATGTGTAGGGGTGCTGCGTGTTCGTCCTTAATCAGAAACCCAAAACTTACTTTCTGCAAAACCCTAGATCCTGAAACCCTAGGATTTATTGTGCATATTTTGTTTATGAACCCTACTTAATTAAGAATTAAGTTTATGGAAATATTAATTAGGTCTAAAATTGAGAATTTCAGATCTAAGACATATTCATAATACTGGGTTCGGGCTTGGGTAGCTCAATTAGGTCTAAGCGGTTGATCAAACCGAATCAAGAGTTGGTTAGATGGGATCAACAATGCTTAAATTGACCAGCCTAATAGGATTAAGTCTGGGTCAAGATCGAGTCACGATCAAGCAAGACCTAATTAGGCTCAGAGGTTAGAGTCTGGATTGTAGGCTAACCCAATTGGTTCTGGCTCAACAATTTGGTGTCTAAGGTAAGTTTGGCACATACGACCGACTGGTTTTTAATTGGAAGCTACTCGACCTGAATGCGTTCTTGTACGAGTTAATGGCATATTCCTTCCACCGGTCTCACTTACCTGGCCATATCTGTTGACACAGTTCTGATCTGAGGTGGTCAATAATCCGAGCTAACCCATGCCACTAGGTTAGTCATAATTGTTATGACTAAGCCAAGTCTAGTTTAATGAGACCTGAATCAATTCTCCCTAAGAAAAGATTAAGTCTGAGGTCTTCCACCATTGTAGATGTGCGGGCCCTTCCCGGGGTTGATTGTTCTCGGCTGGATACAGTGGCTCAGTTGCACCGGAAGATGCAACCATGTCTATTAGGCATTGGATGCTATGGGCTGGAGGATGAGTTGGGCTCAATATTTCGGATACGGTGAGAGACTCAATTAGGAACCCAGTCTATGCAAATGGTGGGTCTGACTTAACTAAGGAGTGGATCAATATTTCCGGATACGGTGAGATTCATGAATTAGAGACCAAGTTTGGGTGCACCATGATTA
The DNA here is from genome assembly GCA_006176705.1 of Cocos nucifera. NCBI lineage: Eukaryota > Viridiplantae > Streptophyta > Magnoliopsida > Arecales > Arecaceae > Cocos > Cocos nucifera. Next base: position 399,545 of record QRFJ01000615.1, read on the forward strand.
GAGAATCATTGAACAAGAGTTGTTCACTCATTGGCTAACCCATCACCAATAACTGTTAGGTGAGGTGATGAGTCAGTTGGTGAGACCGCACCACCCACTAGAAATCATTAATCGTGGAGATTTTTGCATCTCTACAGAGGGAGTGTAGGGATCCGAGAAAATAGTGGGAGCTAATTTGTTTAAAAATAAAATTTCCTAAATAAATTGGTCAAGTCAAAATTACAGTATCTAACTAGAATCTTTGACTCTCTACAGGAAAATGTCTGCGTCCAACCCATTGGCACGTATCCTGGACACACATAGACTGACTGGACCCAATTATAAAGATTGGCTCAGGAACTACAAAATTAGTTTTGGGTTTCGAGAAGTTAACCCATGTTTTGGACCAGGACCCTCCCACCTTACCAGCCCGTCCATCTGTTGAACAGAGAGCGTCTCTGGAAAAATGGATAGACGAAGATAATAAGGCCAGATATTACATGTTGGGCTCGATGTCTGATGAGCTCCAGCGCCAACATGAGGATATCGGGACTGCTCGCCAAATGTTGGCTCACCTGCAGGAGATGTTTGGTGAACAGAGTCGCGCAGCCAAATATCAAGTCACGAAATGACTTTTTAAGGCTAAGATGCGTGATGGGCAGTCAGTCCAAGATCACTGTCTGACAATGATCAAGGACATGGAAGAGCTTGAGAAGCTCGGTGTGAAGTTAGACTTGGACCTGCAGAACGATATTATTCTGCAATCCTTGACTGATGCATATGGGCAATTCATCATGAATTACCACATGCATAAACTTCAGAATTCCTTGGCCGAATTAATGAATATGCTGGTTACCGCTGAGCTTTCTATGAAAGGTTCTAAAGGCTCAGTTCTTGCTATGGAACGGACTTCTTCCAAAAGAAAGTCTTATGGAAAGAAAAAGAAGTCTGTGAAAAAGCAAAAGGTGGAAGGATCAAAGAAGAAGAAGGCAGAGCCGAAGAAGAAGGCCGATGTCAAAGGAAAGTGTTTCCATTGCAACAGCGACGGCCATTGGAAGCGGAACTGCCCTACTTACCTGGCCACCCTGAAGAACAAGAAGGAAGGTCCTTCTGGAGGTATGCTCGTTATTGAGTCTAACCTTACGGTTTCTTCTGCATCCAGTTGGGTGCTTGACTCTGGTTCTAGTGCTCATCTGTGCACTTCCATGCAGGGTCTTGAGGATAGCAGGAGGCTGAGGGATGGAGACATGATCCTACGCATCGGTAATGGAGCAAGAGTTGCTGCAGTAGCCGTGGGAACATACCCTCTTCGATTACCATCTGGTTTAGACTTAGTTTTGAAAGACTGTTATTTTGTGCCTGCAGCTAGCAGGAATTTGATTTCTGTTTCATGCTTAGCACAAGAAGGTTATGTGATCACCTTCTTTAAGGACCATTGTAACATTCTTTATGAAAGAAATAAAATTGCAAATGGTTTCCTTATTAATGGTCTTTATCAGCTACATATTGATGTACCTATTCTAACTATCGAGCAAAACGTGAATGCCAAACGACCTAGGGATAGTCCAAACGACAGATATCTATGGCACCTGAGATTAGGTCATATAGCAGAAGATAGGATCAACAAATTGGAGAAAAATGGGCTATTGAGTCCATTGACTTTCGAGTCATATCCAACTTGTGAATCTTGTCTTCAAGGCAAAATGACTAAACTCCCTTTTGTTGGACATGGGGAGAGGGCCACAGATCTCCTTGCCCTAGTACATACTGATGTGTGCGGCCCATTTGATGTGCCGGCTAGAGGCAATTTTGTCTACTTCATTACCTTTACCGATGATCTGTCTAGGTATGGGTATGTGTATCTTATGAGACACAAGTCTGAAGCTTTTGAAAAGTTCAAAGAATTCAGACATGAAGTAGAAAAACAAACTGAAAAACCCATTAAGGTTCTTCGATCAGATCGAGGAGGTGAATACCTTAGCCGGGAATTCCTAGACTATCTAAAGGAAAAATGGCATAGTCTCTCAATGGACTCCACCAGGAACACCTCAACTCAACGGGGTTTCAGAATGGAGAAATCGGACTCTATTGGATATGGTTCGATCCATGATGAGCTTCACAGACCTCCCTGATTTTCTTTGGGGACACTCATTGTTAACTTCAATTCTATCTACTGAATAGGGTTCCCTCTAAAACCGTTCCTACCACACCGTATGAGATATGGCACGGTAAGAAACCAAGTCTGAGTCATCTCAGAATTTGGGGTTGTCCGGCTCATGTCAAAAGACAACAAGCGGACAAGTTAGAGTTTAGGTCCTTTAGAGCTCGATTCATAGGATATCCTAAAGAGTCATTAGGATACTATTTCTACATTCCAGAAGACCACAATGTGATTGTGAGTCGACATGCCATCTTTCTTGAAAAATAGTTTATTCAAGATAGCGGCATTGGAAAATAGATCAAGCTTGATGAGAAAGTCTCACAAGTGGAACGAGCTAAGGACCAATTGGAACCAAATCAGGTTGAGCCAATAAGAACACTACCTCCTCCACCTCGTAGATCGGAAAGAGTTTTCCATCCCCCTGAAGAGATACTTAGGTATTATTTCAGAGGAAGTAGAGAAAATGTTCCTCGTAGGTAATGGTGCTCATGGTGATGATCCCAAAACCTACAACGAGGCGATATCAGATATCGACTCCGAGAAATGGCTAGAGGCAATGCAGTCAGAAATTGACTCGATGCACTCAAACCAAGTCTGGACCTTGGTAGATCCACCAGAAGGTATAGTACCTATTGGGTGTAAATGGATCTTCAAGAGAAAGATTGGTGCAGATGGGAATGTGGAGACATTCAAGGCTAGACTAGTGGCAAAAGGTTATAGTCAACGCGAAGGCATTGACTATCAGGATACCTTTTCCCCAGTGGCTATGCTAAAATCCATCCGCACATTGCTTGCCGTTGCAGCCTATTTCGATTATGAAATATGGCAAATGGACGTGAAAACGGCATTCCTTAAATGGATATCTTGAGGAAGATATCTATATGGAACAGCCGCTAGGTTTCACATCCAGTGATACTGATCACAAGGTTTGCAAGCTGCAAAGGTCCATATATGGACTTAAGCAAGCATCTCGGAGCTGGAACACTCGTTTCAATGATGTGATCAAAAAGTTTGGTTTCATCAAAAATGAAGAGGAACCATGTGTTTTCAAAAAGGTCAGTGGGAGCGCTGTTGTCTTCCTCGTATTGTACGTGGATGACATCCTCCTTATTGGGAATGATATTCCCATGTTGACGACAGTCAAAATATGGTTGTCCAAGGAATTCTCCATGAAAGACCTAGGTGAAGCATCCTTTATTCTAGGAATTAAGGTCTATAGGGATAGACCGAATAGGATGCTAGGACTTTCACAGAAGATGTACATAGAGGAAAGTACTAAAGAGGTTTAGTATGGAAAACTCTAAGAGGGGATTAATACCCTTCAGACATGGTATTCATCTTTCCAAGAAGATGTGCCCTAGCACACCTGAGGAAATAGAACGCATGAGCAAGATCCCTTATGCTTCTGCAATAGGGAGCCTCATGTATGCCATGCTATGTACACGACCTGATATAGCCCATGCTGTGAGTGTCACAAGCAGATATCAGTCAAATCCAGGTGAAGAACACTGGACTTCTGTGAAATGTATCCTTAAGTACTTGAGAAGAACTAAGGATATGATGTTGGTCTTTGGTAATGGAGAACTCCAAGTCCAGGGATACACAGACTCAGATTTCATGTCTGATATAGATGATCGAAAGTCGACATCTGGCAGTCTGTTTGTGTGCAATGGTGGTGCTGTCAGCTGGAAGAGTTCCAAGCAAACGTGATAGCAGATTCCACCATGGAAGCAGAATATATCGCTGCATCAGAGGCTGCGAAGGAAGCATTCTGGTACAAGAAGTTTGCTGCAGAAATTCGGAGTAATGCCATCAGATGCCATTCCTCTATACTGCGACAACAATGGCGCCATAGCCCTTGCTAAGGAGCCGAGGTCTCACCAGAAATCCAAGCATATTGAGCGGCGATACCACCTCATCCGCGATTACCTCGAGAAGGGTTACGTCGAGGTCAAGAGAGTCAACTCCACAGATAATGTGGCAGACCCACTTACAAAGCCGTTGGGCCAGCAGAAGTTCGAAGCCCACCTTGAGAAGATGGGACTTAGACTTGTAGCCAATTGGCTTTAGGACAAGTGGGAGATTGTTAGATATATGTGCCCTAGAAGCCAGAATTGGCTGACACTTGTAATACACTTCTAGGGGCAAAATTATAATTTTGACTAAAATCAATAAAATGGGTTATTTTCTATCACATATGTGTATTTAGTGTCTGTGATACATCCTTTGAGTTAATGGTAATGATAATTCATATTTTCAAGAGTTGAAAATTTAAGACATGAATAATCATTATTAACTCATAAATTGCTCCCGACCATAGGATCATCACGAGGATGGTGATTGATCCGGAAGGTTGGTGTACAATCGCTTCTCTTTAGTAGATGAGTCTTGAGTCTACGGTGTGGAGACACCGGAGCGAGAGTACAGGTACTCGTTAGAGAACGAGGGCACTGAGCGTGACCACCTCGAGTAGTCATTAGGGAGTCTACCTTCTCGTCAATGACTGACTCGATGCTGCAGTAGTGTGTCTGGTTCTTTGACCTGAGGTGCATCGGCAGTTCACCTTGAGGGTGTTATAGTTTGACTACACCATTACTCGGTCTCCTAGCCATATGGAACCCTGAGGTGTATGTTGGCTATAGCATGTTCATTGTAGGAACTGGATGGCATCAAGATGGAATCTATCTACCTCGGTGGTAGAGGAGCAGCCCTATGATAATCATGAGAATCAAGTCCAGAAGCCCATGGCCATGGCAGAGTGAAATAATAGAAAGAGTTTCTATTTAGATTTTCACATTGGACTCGAATCGAATGATTACATCATATGACAGAGACTAGGGTTTGACGAGTTTACCTTAACCCTAATCTGATCGGGGCTCAAGATAGAAGAACTTAATCACACAGGTAGCTGCACCAAGAGGTTCGCATTCAGCTCTGATGGGTTGCCACCATATACTGCTAGGTGTCACTGGTGGATTTTGGGAGCAATTAGAATGATTTAGATGATCGATCATTCTAGCTGTTCGAATCAGAAGAGTTCTGATCCATCGAAAGGAGTTTCGATGATGTCGATGATAGAGATCATGACATATCCCATTACCATACAGAACTGAACCTAACTGGGTCACACAAACAAGGGTTTGAATCTGGTGATCATCAATTGAACTGATCTAGTTCAATTGATCTGAATGAGATTCAATTAGGTTCAAGGAAATCGTGCTAGCACTCGATTGAACCTAACGTTCTTCTTTTGCTATCATAAATAAGTTGTCCTGTCTGAGCCAAAGGAGTTTGTGCTCAATCAGAGGCCTTCATATGGTCTGACTGGAGGTTGTCCAAGTCAGAAAAGGTTGTCTTATTTTGTAAGACATTACCTGCCATTTTTGGTCACCTGCCATTTCTTGTTCTTTGACTTTGGTCAAAAGTCTACCTTTGACTGGTCAAACGTTGACCATTGACACTTTGACTTTTGACCACATGTCATGCACCTATTGGAGAGCTGGTGGGGGCCTGTCCCCCTGCCAGAACCTGGCAAGGAGGAGGGCGCACGCCACCCTAGGCGTGTGCCCAAGTTGGAGGCGCCTAGGAGTCCTTGTTGGACAAGGACTCCATCTCCTTTTTGGATTCCAATTAGAGTTCTTCTAAGAACCAACTTTGACTGGTCTTAGGCACCCTCTAAGGAGGAATCCAGGGGACTCTATTCCCACCAATCAGATTTAGATCTGATTTCACAAAGGGTTGTGATTGGTTGGGAAGAAGAGGAGTTGGATCACAGTTAGTCTATAAATAAGACCCTGCGCCCAACTCAGATTGTGATGAATGATTGAAAGAATCAAATTTCCCATGCCCCAAGGCTGCCTCTCCCCTCCTTCCTCCATGCCAAACCACCTTCTTCTCCCTCTCCTCTCCACGTCCAAAAGGAGTTTTGGATTTTTGGTTGGTGCGATTCAGATCAAAGAAAGGCGATCAAAAGCAAGAAGGCTGCGCTGCTGCAAAGGACGACTGCTGATCTTCAAAAGGAGTTTTGAAGATCCTCCAGATCAGATCCAGATCTAATTTTTGGAGATGTGATAGAGAAGAAGAGGATCTCTAGATCCAGCCCAAGTGGATACCGATAGAGGCCAGGCACTTGCATGGCTAGATCCAGAACCTTCCACTGCATACAGGATCATCAACGGGTAATAGGATTACCCATATCAAGGTAAATTAAATTTGATTTAATTTATCTATATTTTATTTAATTTTTAAAATAATAATAATCAAATTTGAAATATCTTAGATTTGATATAGATCAAAGAGAAAAATTTTTGAAATATATCTCTTGATCTGATCAGATCTGAACGAATCTGGTCCGAAAAATCAGGATTTTCCTTCAATCAGAGCTCGATGCTCTAGCCTTTTCTTGATTTTACCATCAAGAGCTAAAGATCTATGGCAACTGAAGTATCCACTTCACTTGCCGAGGGGTAATCAATAAATCGACCTCCACTTTTCAATGGGTCAAATTATACCTATTGAAAAGCTTGGATGAAGATTTTTATCCAAGCTCTTGACTATGACATGTAGAGTGTCATAGTGAATGGACCTCACTCATCCATAAAACAAATTGATGGGAAGGACATTTTCTAACCTAAAAATGAGTGGAATTAGGTTGACAAAAAGATGACACAACTTAATGCAAAAGCCATGAATATTTTATACTGTGCTCTAGATGCAAATGAATTCAATAAAATTTCTACATATAATTTTACTAAAGAGATATGGATAGATTAGAGGTAACTTATGAAGGTACAAATTAGGTAAAAGAGTCTAAAATCAATATGCTTGTCCATAGATATAAACTCTTCAAAATAGAACCTGATAAGTCTATTACTTAAATGTTTACTCATTTCACTCATATCATTAATAGGCTTAAAAATTGTGGTAAGTCATATACTAATAGTGATCTTGTGAGAAAGGTACTTAGATCTCTACCAAGAACTTGGGAAGCTAAAGTCACAGTGATTCAAGATGCTAAGGATCTTAACACCCTACCATTGGAGGAGCTTCTCGGATCACTTATGATATACGAACTCACCATGAAGCAACATGGTGAAGAAGAAACCAAAAAGAAGAACACTATTACTCTCATGTCTGTTACTCAAGAAGAGGATGACTCGGATCAATCAAACAATAAAGATGATAATGAAGAACTTGCACTCATCACTCAAAAATTCAAGAGATTCATGAAAAAAAAAAGGCAAGAATTGAAAAGAAGGCCATTAACCAAGGGGAAGCCTAGCAAAGAGAAAGAAAAAGAACAGTCTCTTATATGTTATGAATGCAAGAATCCAAGATACTTTGGGTCCGAATGTCCTCAACTTAAGAAGGACCCAAAGAAGTTCAAAACGAAGGCTATGGTGGCAACTTGGAACGACAATGATGATTCAAGCTCCAATGATGACATCCATGAAGAAGCCAATCTTTGTCTTATGCACATGAAAATGAGGTAACATCTGAACCTTCAAATGACTTTACGATTGATGAATTGCAAGAGGCTTTTAATGATCTATTAGATGATCTAAAGAAGTTAGGATTAAAGAACAAAGACCTAAAAAAGCAAAACCAATGCTTACTCAAAGAAAATGAAGAAATTTCAGCTGAAAACAAAAATATAATTCTGAAAAATTAGAACCTAAAAATTAAAGTAAATAAACTAAAATCTATAGTAGATAAATTTACCTTAAGTTCAAGAAAATTAAATATAATTCTAGAAAATCAAAGGACTGTTTATGACAAAGCTGGGCTTGGTTATAATCCACTAAAGAAACAAAAATTTTTGAAGAACTTATTTGTGAACTCTTTTTAAAATACTATTTCATGTTTCAGCTATGGTAAGTTAGGCCGTAAATCTTTTGCATGCTACTCTAATAAATTTAGTAGCTCTTATATAAAAATGGTGTGGGTTCCTAAAGGAACCATTATGACTAACCAAAAAAGATCCAAGAAAACTTGGGTACCTAAAGTTAAAACCTAATTTTCTTTGTGGGTATGTCATGCATCTTGAGGATAAAAAAAATTGGTATCTTGATAGTGGATGCTCAAGATATATGACTGGTGATGAATCTCAATTCATCACTCTTGAAGCAAAAGATGGAGGGATAGTCACCTTTGGAGATAATCGGAAGGGAAAGATCATTGGAGTAGATAACATTGGTATCACTCCCTCCACTTTTATTAAAAATATTTTGCTAGTTGATGGTCTTAAGCATAATCTTTTAAGCATTAGTCAATTATGTGATAAGAGCTTTAAAGTTATTTTTGAATCTACTTTGTGCATTGTAACTAGTCCCAATAATGATGGCACAAAATTCATTGGTTATAGGCATGGCAATATTTATATAGTATATTTAAATGATTTATCTTTGCAAAACATGCAATGCCTAGTAGCAATGAATGTAAAGATTAGTGAAACTAGTTGGCTATGGCACCGTAGACTCGCATATATAAGTATGCACTCTCTTTCTAAACTCATCAAAAAAAGATTTAGTTGTTGGGTTACCCAAACTAAATTTTGAAAAAGATAAAATATGTGATGCATGTCAATTAGAAAAATAAACTAGAGTTTCATTCAAAAGTAAAAATATTGTTTCAACTTCTAGGCCATTGAAATTATTACATATAGACTTATTTGGACTTACTAGAACTATAAGCTTAGATGAAAAAGGATATGGTTTTGTGATTATCGATGATTTCTTTCAATTTGCATGGGTTTTATTTTTGGCATCTAAGGATGAATCTTTTCAGCTTTTACCAAGTTTTATCAAAAAGTTTTAAATAAAAAAGATCTTCAAATTCTTAAAATTTGTAGTGATCATAGCACCGAGTTTGAAAATCATGATTTTGAAAAGTTTTGTGATGAAAAAAAATTGATCATAACTTTTCTACTCCTAGGACATCCCAACAAAATGGGATAGTAGAGAGAAAGAATAGAATACTTGAAGAAATGGCTCATACCATGCTATGTGAAAGCCAACTTCCAAAGTATTTTTGGATGGAGGCAATAAACATGGCATGTTACATTTTAAATCATGCTCTAGTTAGACCTCTTTTAAAGAAAACACCTTATGAACTTTGGAAAGGAAGAAAACCCAACATTGCTTATTTTCATGTCTTTGGTTGTCGATATGTTGTTTTAAATAATGGTAAAGATAAGTTGGGTAGGTTTGATGCTAAATTAGATGAAGCAATTTTTCTTGGTTACTCTACTTCTAGTAAAGCCTTTAGAGTATTTAATAGAAGGACCTTAGTTGTAGAAGAATCAATACATGTCATTTTTAATGAGACTAATGATCTTCCAACAAGAAAGAGAGATGGTATTGATGATGCAGATCAAATTATTGAAGGCATGAATGAGCTCACTATAAAAGAATCTTCAGCACAAAAGGACAAGAATCTTAAAGACAAAAGAAAGGATGAGGATGAGGAACAACAAGATCAACAAGAACAATTCAAAGGTACAAATGATCTTCCAAAAGAATGGAGGTATGTATATAATTATCCTAAAGAACTTATCATTGATGATCCTACACATGGAGTAAGAACTAGATCCTCACTTAGAGATATAAATAATTATTTTGCCTTAGTCTCTCACTTTGAACCAAAAGCTATTGATGAAGCCGAAAAGAATCATAACTGGATAAATGCAATACAAGAAGAACTCAATCAATTTGAAAGAAACAATATATGGACCTTAGTTAAAAGACCAAAAGATCATCCCATAATTGAAACTAAGTGGATATTTAGAAATAAGTTAGATGAAAATAGAAATATTATTAGAAACAAAGCAAGACTAATAGCAAAAGGATATAACCAATAAGAAGAAATTAATTTTGATGAGACTTTTGCACCTGTTGCTAGATTAGAAGCTATAAGACTCTTACTTGCTTATGCATGTTTTATGAATCTCAAATTATTTTAAATGAATGTAAAAAGTGCTTTTCTAAATAATTTTATTATGGAAGAAGTATATGTAGAACAACCTCCTAGTTTTGAAAATCATGCTCTTTAAAATCATGTCTTCAAATTAAATATAGCCTTATATGGTTTAAAACAAACTCCTAGAGCATGGTACGAAAGATTAAGTAAATTTTTGCTAAAAAATAATTTTTTAAGAGAAAAAGTAGATACAACTCTTTTTATAAAAAAAAGGTTAATGATATTCTTATGATACAAATATATGTTGATGATATCATCTTTGGATCCACTAATGAAACTTTATGTCAAGACTTTGCTAAGCTCATGCAGGGAGAGTTCGAGATGAGCATGATGGAAGAACTCATGTTCTTCCTCGGACTCCAAATTAAATAGACTAACGAAGGGATCTTCATTTGCCAAAGCAAGTACACAAGAGAACTATTGAAAAGGTTTGGAATGGAGACCTCCAAAAGCATTGGCACACCTATGAGCCCTTCATGCAATCTTGATAAAGATGAAAATGGTAAGAGTGTTGATTTAAAGCTTTATAGAGGCATAATAGAATCCTTGTTTTATCTTACTGCTAGTAGGTTTGATATTACGTTCAAAGTTTGTATGTGTGCAAGATTTCATTCCAACCTGAAAGAATCTCACTTAAATGCTGTTAAAAGAATCTTGAAATATTTAAACGAAACTCAAGCTCTAGGCTTATGATTTTCCAAACAATCATCCATAAACTTGATAGGATACTCAGATGCAGACTTTACAGGATGTAAATTAGATAGAAAAAGCACTAGTGGAATGTGCCAATTTTTTGGTGTAAACTTAATCTCTTGGTTTAGCTAGAAATAAAATTTGGTGACATTGTCTAAGGCTGAGGCCGAATATATTGCAGTCGAAAGTTGTTATGCTCAAATCTTGTGGATTAAGCAATAACTTGAAGATTTTGAAGTAAAACTTAATAACATTCCCATAAGATGTGATAACACTAGTGCTATTAATTTAACTAAAAATCTAATTCAACATTCTAGGTCAAAACACATCGAAATTAGACATTATTTCATAAGATAGCATGTCCAAAATAATAATGTTTTGATTGATTTTGTTTGCTCTAAAAATTAATTGACGGACATCTTTACAAAATCTTTGAATGAAGATAAATTTTATGAATTAGAAGAAAGTTAGGTATCTTAGATCCACTATCTTAAAGATCTCAAGTGGTCTTTCTCAAAATCACCCTATCAATGAACCTTTTAAAACAGAATCCACTTGTTCTTCTTGTCAAAAATTCTTTGATTCTCACTCTTGATCCTTGTTTTGTTCAAAAAGAGGCTAAATTGAATTTTTGATCTGGATGGAGCGCCCCCTAGGTTGCCTCATGCAAAAAGGGACATCCTAAGGGACATCCCAAAGGGTATTTTTGTCCTCTCAAATTTCTCCTTCGGGCTTTAAAGAAATAGGACACTATTCATCTCCACATTTTCTGCAGGATGCCCCCTTTCTTTTCTCTCCTAGGCGCTTCTTTCTTCTCTCCCACCAAACTCCTAAATCTCTCCATAACCTCCTTCCAACCACACCCAACCTATTTCGAAACATTCTCCAACTTTTCTCTATCCCTTTCCTCTCATGTTCCTGCTATTTTTTCTTTGTTTCCAAACCTATCGCAAGCCCTAATCTTCAATCGAACCCTAGTTCCTCTTGAAAAATCCACTCTCTTCGATAAATCTTTCACATCCTTGATCTTTCTTCCCTCTTTCCACCGCTATCCTACTGCTGCTCAACAAATGGCACCCTAGATGAAGCTCCCTCAATGCTAGAAGTCCACCTGCGGACTTGAAGAAGAACAGAGCAAGAAGAAGAAGGCTGCTTTTGCTCTAGACCTGACACCTATTTCGACACCCTCTGCTTCTTCGATAACTCTTAGCAAGAAATCCATTTTTGGTAGAAAGATTGCTTCGAAAAGAAATATTGATTTTCAATTTTTAGAAAAAAATAGATTCTCATTTGGTGAAAATATAAAATCTTAGGGTTGGGGTTCATTATGCACTTTGAAAGAAATACTTTTCATTGATTTAGTTCGAAAATTTTATCAAAACTTCATATTTTCTGATGAAAAAGTGAGGTCCCTAGTTAAAGGAGTTGAAGTGGAGTTTGATGCTCAGCAGTTAGGCTTTCTCATCCATCTGCCCTGTGAAGGATCTATCTCTGATAGACTGTTGAACAAAGAAGAAGGGCTAAGATCTATTTTACAAAAAGATGAAGTTAGTGGGATTAAAAAATTGGATGCTAGTAGAGACTTTAGTGTAAAAATGAGGGTAATCCATCACATTATCTGCACTATTTTCTTTCCTAGAGCTGATAGGTTTGACTTTGTATCTAGTAGGGATCTATGTATTATGCATCATATTGCATGTGAAATTTCTTTGAACTTACTAGCCCTAATGATTGATGCCATGTGAGAGGCAGTGACTAGATTGAAAGCCCCTTTACCATATGGCATGGCACTCACAAAGATCTTTAGAAGCTTTGGAGTAGTTTTTAATGGAGAGGTTGCCACCCACTTAGTCTATACTAACACTTATAATGCAAATTCATCGCATCATATGGGTTATATCCGAGTTGGTGATCGATGGACTAGAGGTGGTAGAGTAGCTGAGGAGGAGGAGGACCGAGCAGAGGAGGAGAGACCATCTTCACCTCCTCGTGATCATAAAGCATCTCCTGATATCTAGTTTGTATCTGATCATGAGGCTGGTCCCTCGGAGTCTGTGAGGAGGGATGCACCTATACCACCATCTGGGTGTAGAGATACAACCATCAGATTTGGAGATGATCAGCTTAGGATGATTACCGACCTTTTGTTATAGCTGGTTATCGACCTTGTATCTTGGCAGATCGCCGACCTTGTATCTCAGTAGATTGCCGACTGTATATTACAGCAGGTTGTCGATCGTCTATCTCAGTAGTTGGCCAGCTGGATCATCTCGAGTTCTGCTCAGAGAGAGATCTTAGACTGATCCACTATCTGATCAGATGATGGTTTCTCACATCACTACACTCTTTTAGATGCTCACTACCCAGTCTATTCGCCTTGAGGAGCTCGAGAGATCATTGTTGAGATTGATCAATAGGGTCTTGGATTTATAGAGATAGGTGATGGAGTTGGGGATCCCTCAGTCGAGCAAGTTTGTTCCTTCGATTTCTGCTTTATCGGTGGAGGGTGATAGTCTTCGCCGTGCATTGGAGGTCGGGATTCAGTCCTTAAGGGATGAGATCAAAGGATCTAGTGAGGATGTCTCTACTGCTATTGGTACACTCATGCAGTTCTTATCGAGAGCAGTGGGATAACTTGATTTCATTCGACTTATTTTTCTATCCCAGACCTCATCTTCCTTCGCAGCCAAAACCTCTCATCCTCCTATTCGTGCCACTCCTGCTCGTGCCACCTCTGCTCGTGCCGATACTTCTACCCATGGTCAAGGCAAATGTGGTTGAGGACGTGCCCATGGACTTGATCTTGATGCTCCTCATCATATCGTAGATTCTTCATCTGATTCTGATACCTCCAGCCATGATATTTATTAGATCTAGTATAGTCAGACTTATGTATTTAGGATCTAGCTAAGTCCTTGTACTTTTTGGTTGTATTTTTTTTTTATTCATGTTTTATGTATATTGAAGGCCTATAACTTATATTTGAATGAATATTGTACCTTGACTCTGGTTTGGATGATGTTGTTAATATGACTCTTGTTATCTTTTGGATATATATATGATGCCTGTGAATGCAATAAATCATGTGCCTTGCATAATCCAAATAATCTTGTATGTCTATGACTTATAATTTTGGTTTACAAATGTTGTCTATACTCATAATGGGATGTTAATTCAGCAGTAGAATATAGAAAATTTATTGAAGGAGAGTTTCTTTTTTTTATGTTTGATGATGTCAAAAAGGGGAAGAAGGTATCATTTGTTGAAAAATATTAATATATTGTGCATGCAAATAGTATAAGCAAATTAAAAGCATAGCAAATTATTAATGTTTCAAGTTTATAGTCAAATTACTGAAATTCAATAATTAATATAAAAATAATAAATAAATTATTAGGGCAACCCATTACCATGATTTTTTAAAACCTTTGTTATGATTTTGTTGAGGGCATGCTTTCTTTTCTACATCCTATATGTCAAAAATTACTGAATTTTTATGAAAAATATAATATATACAAAATAACAATCTAAATTAGGTGCATTTAAACTCATCACTTGCATATATCTATTTTTGAGCTTCTTAATTTAAAATGACATCTCTCTATTCAATATCAAATTCACTTTATTTTTGCTTATACTCAATTATTTTGTCATCATCAAAAAAGAGGAGATTATTGCCCCTAGGAATGATTTTGATGGGCACAAAATAATTGAGAGGGGTACTAATAATTTCTATTCTTGGAGATATTTTTAAAAGTTATTTAAGGATTTTCAAAAATTTTTGTATTGTAAAAACTTGGTTAAAGATGGTCAATTTGAAATTTACTTAAGTTAGAGCAAAAATTAAAGTTTTTCGAAAGCCTCAAGAACTTCCAAGATGATGTTGATTTATTTGGAGGTGGTCTTAATTTGTTTGAAAGTTTAAAAGTAAAGATATGATATTTTGGATAAAAGAGGGTGACCCCTAGATCGACCTTTTTTCTTTGGCAACTGGCATGCAGGACCGACTTCCTATTTTTGAACTGGCATGCAAAAAAGGGCGACCTATGGGATGCCCCATGAAAAAAGAGGCGACCTATGGGATGCCCCTTGTAGGTTCTGCGCACAAAATACAGAACACAAACTTTCTCGCTTATTACAAAAGGGGCGACCAATGAGGCTCCCCCTAAAGGAACTACATAGATATATAGAATGTAGTTTTTCTTGCCTGTTATGAAAGGGAGACCTAAGGGGTGCCCCCTGCGATGGGATTTCTATAGCGACTATTTTTATTCTCCATTCGACATTTTTAATATTTCCCAAATGATCTCCAATGGCTACCAATGGCTACTATTCATCTTTCAGTATTGAATGAGGGTTTAAAAGCATTCAAAAAGAAAGAAAATCATCAACAAAATCAAGTGAATATTCAGCTCAAAGAAAACTCAGTCTTAGGCAAGAGAAGTATTGATTTCAAGCTCAACCACTTCTCTAATATGCATTCAAGTCTTCAATCTCTTTAAGAAGATTCTTAAAAGCTTCCTCTAGTTTGTGTAAAGATTTTTTTAAGCTTTATTGTGCTCATTAAGGAGCTAAGTATGCTAAACTTGTATATTCTCTTTACTTTGTTTTATTATTTTGGGGTGCAAGCTTTTGAAAATTTTCAAAGCTTGGGAAGGTTGATCCAAGCCTTAAATCGAATTGTATTTGGGTTGACTTATACCCAAAAAATAAGTTTTCTAGCTTGGGATAGCTAGGATCGAAGAATTCGATGTTGTATTCGATTGAATACATTAGTGAATTGGAACTCCCAAGTAGGAGCTTGGGGACTGGATGTAGGTACAAGGTTGGCATTGAACTACTATAAATTATCTTTTTTATGTTATTTTCTCTTTTTTTTCTTTACTTGCTCTATTGTGTTTATTTCCTTTCTATTAAATTAGGTTCTTGCATCCTACTCTCCTAACTCACCTCGCTTCACTTAAAATTTCAAAAGCATATATTGTAATTCTATTTTTAAGTTAAATTTTTTTTTTAAGAACCCAATTCACCTTCCATCTTGGGTTGTATAGCTAGGCAACATTAATACTTTTAATGATGAATTTATGGTAATTATCATGCATTTTTGTGAGTTGTGAGAGTCAAAATTTCATAAAATTTTTTGGAGAGCCTCCTCTACCTCTCCTCTATCTCTACTACTAATTCAAAGCATCCAAAGAATCGATGGAGGGAGATTGAAGGCATTCAATCAAATTCAGCCGTCAAGAGCATCCATCATCAAGCTAGCACTCGAAAGGAGCCAATCGAGACCAGAGGCTCGTGTGGACCATCCATGGAGGCTAGATGACTTGTGTAGCTATGTCACGATGAGAGAACCTTTCTGGTAGTGATCAAATTGTGGTGATTGACTATCCGCACAAGATATCATGTTTTGAACACATAGAGTAGTAAAACTATTTTACTACTGGTAGTTATTTTATTTTTAGATTTAATACATATATGTTATATTAGATCCTAGATTTATAGGATTTATTGATCTTATCAATAGCTCTTAGAAAATTAATTAGATTAATTTTTAATTCTACCATATTTAATTTTTAAAAAAGTTTCGAAAGTAGAGTTAGAAATCCTGCATATTTTCTATCATCCATATGGTACACAATGATCTATACTCGATACAATTATCATCCTTATTAATAATGTATCATTTGGTCATAAATAAGTTTAAGAACTATATGATAAATCCTTCTTTATCATATTAGAAGTAGTTTTAAGGACTTTCATCATAATAATGGAGTTTGATTAAGATGATGTACAACTTATGATGAAATATGCCAAATAACTTTTATTATTGAATGATTCATATATATTTATAAAATTGATCTGAATCATCTACAAGCTAGATAATTAGATATGGAACATATTTTTCAACAACTCTCACTTGGACTAAAGCCAATCGGTATAGCATCGAATATCCATCTTCAATTTATGTTGCTCGAACTCTTTCACCATAAGGGCTTTAGTGAATGGGTCGGTCAGGTTCTTTTTTCTATCGATTTTTTGAAGATCGACATCACCTCATTCTACGATCTCTCGCATAAGATGGTAGTGGCATAGAATATGCTTTGTATGCTGATGGGCCTTTGATTCTTTCGCCTGAGCTATGGATTCAGTACTATCATAATACGGCAAAATTGGACCATCAATGGAGGATGCTACTCCAAGCTCACTTATAAACTTTCACAACCATATAGATTCCTTCGCAGTATCGGATACCGCAATATTCTCCACCTCGCATACTGAATCAATCATGGTGTGCTACTTGAAACTTTTCAACAAACTGCAACACCATTCAGGGTAAATATAAATTTCGACATACTTTTGCTATCATCACTATTTGATTGAAAGCTGCAACCAGTGTATTCCATAAGTTTCGAGTCATATTCTCCATAAACTAACCATTGATTCTTGGTATTTCTTAAATACTTAAAGATAGTTTTAGCAACCTTCTAATGGTTCTCTCCTGGATCAGTTTGATATCTACTTACTACTCCTAGTGAGTATGCCACATCTAATCTCGTATATATCATGGCGTACATGATAGAATCCACTATCAAAGCATATTGAATTTTACTCATATGCTCTCTCTCTTGAGGAGTTGTCGGACAATCCTTCATTGAGAGAGAAATTCTATAGCTTATCAAAAGATAGCCTTTCTTAGATGTCTTCATGCTAAGCCACTTCATCATAGTATCAATATACGTGGACTAGGATAACCTAACTAATCTCTTAGATCTATCCCTATAGATCTTCATCCCTATGATGTAAGATTCTTCTCTCAAGTCCTTTATGAAGAACTATGATGATAACCATATCTTTATTTCTTGTAATACAGGAACATCATTCTCAATTAAGAGAATGTCATCCATATACAAAATAAGAAATACAACCATTGAATCATTTACTCACTTATAGATGTAAGATTTATCTCCATTCTTAACAAAACCATATATTCTGATCACCTCATCAAAATGCATGTTCTAACTTCGAGATGCTTACTTCAATCTATAGATAGATCTCTGAAGCTTGCATACCTTAGACTCATCTATGGATGTAAAACTTTCAAATTGTATTATATGCACCTCTTCTTCCAGCTCATCATTTAGGAAAGCTATTTTCACATCTATCTATTAGATCTCATAGTCTAGATATGTGGCTATCGTAAGCATGATCCAAATAAATTTTAGTATTATCACAGAAAAATGTCTCATCATAGTTAATACCATAATGCTGACAACCCCTTGGCAACCAGATGGGCTTTATAGATTTCCACCTTGCCATTTGTGCCTCATTTTTTTTTGAAGATTCACTTACACCCTATGGGTTTTATCCCTTCAGATGGATCAACTAATGTCCATATATCGCTGACCTTTATGGACTCCATTTTGGATCTCATGGCTTTTAGCCATTTCTCAGAATCAGATCTTTGCATAGCATTCATATAGGAAGTTCCTAATCGTTCTCATCGAGTTCGACATGATCACTATTCCAAACCAAAAAAATCATAGTATCTATCCGGTTAACATGGTACTCTATCGGATCATCTTAAGGATGACTCTACAGTAGGTTCTAGATTTGATCTCATTAAATCTATATCATGTTCAGTCATTGGTGTCAGTTCTTCTACCTGTCAAATTTTCTTAAGTTCAACTTTAGAAATACTAGTTCCTTCCTTAAGGAACTCTTTTTTCAAAAAGGTTACTCTATTACTAACAAACAACTTTTATTCTTCAGCATGGTTAAAGTAATATCCTTTTGTCTCTTTTCAATATGCAACGAATAGACATCTGTTAGATCTTGGTCCAAGCTTATCTATTTTCAAATGCTTGACATAAGCTGGATAAAGGTATGAGAGTACCGGATTACGTCCTATCCATATCTCATATGGTGTTTTACTTATAGATTTACTTGAAATCCTATTCGGTAAGTAACAAGTCGACTTTAGTGCATATCCCTAAAAGAAGATTGGCAAACTTGCAAAGCCCATCATGGACCGAATCATATCCAACAAGATCCGATTTCTTCTTTCGTACACACCATTGAGCTGTGGAGTCCCAGGAGGGATCCATTGGGAAAGAATTTCATTCTCTTCCAGATATATCAAAAACTCACTAGTAAGTTATTCACCTCATCAATCTGATTGAAGGATTTTAATACTTTTATCAGTTTGCTTCTCTACTTCAGTACAGAATCATTTGAACATTTCAAATGACTCAGACTTATACTTTATAGGATAGATGTACCTATACCTCAATAGGTTATCTATAAATATAATGAAGTAGTCATATCTACCTCTAGTACTTGTACTTATAGGTCCATATACACCAGTATGTATGAGTTCTAGAAGCTCATTGGCTTACTTACCTTTTTCAGTAAAAGATGACTTGGTCATCTTTCCAAGCAGATTGGACTCATAAGTTGGCAATGATTCACAATCACCAACTTCATGGATACCCTCTTATGCTGACTTGTTTATCTTATTCTTGTTAATATGACCTAGTCTATAGTGCTAAAGATAGATATCTGAGACATTAGTTGTTTTAGAATGTTTGCTGGGCATATACACTATACTATCAGGCTGTGATAATAAGTAAATACTATTGTTCTTTTATCCATGCATCATAGTAATATCATTCATAATGACATCACAATAATCTTTTTTTATTGAAAATTCAAAATCATTCATAACCAATTAGCTAAGAGAAATAACATTCAATAAAAAACTAGGATAAAAAAGACAATCACTAAGAATAATGATATTTGATTTGAATACAAGCTTGAAGATTTCTAAACCTAGAACTGAAACTAATCTTACATCTCCTACATTCAGGAACCTCTCGCCATCTCCAAACTTTTTACTAACCTAAAGTTCCTGCAATGAATTGCATATATTAATAGGACTATCGGTATCCAATACCCAAGTAGTAAAATCACAAATAGAGAAACTATAAGATGGTATCATATAAATATCTTATCCAATAACAGCTTGCATTTTTCTCTAAGTCAGCCTATTTGGGTCCAATGAGGCAATGTACAGAGGATAGTTCCTCTTTCAGTGCCTATGCTTCTTATAGTAGAAGCATTCTATCTAGCTCTGGTCGGACTTGGACTTCTCGATCTGACTGAGTTGAGATGTCACAGCACTTTTCATCTTCTTATTCTTCTTCTTCTTAGTTCTCTTTCCTTTTTTAAAGGATTGATACCCAAAAATAGATCCTCCCACTAAATTCATCATCACCTTTTGGAGTTGATGATCCTTCTAAAAAGTCTATAGCAACCCCAATAAACTATGATAGTTCACCACAGGCTTTGTCATTCTATAATGACTGAGAAAAGGGAGATATGACTTGGGCAACAAATTCAGTATCACATCCTTCCCAAGCTGCTCCTACAAGAAAAATTCGAGTTTGGTCCGATGTTCGATCTTCTCGATCATATACAATATATAATCGATGACCGATGCCCCCTCCTTCATCCTGACATTGAAGATAGCACAACTAGTCTTGTGCCTCTCAACGTCATCTAGAGTGCCAAAGGATTCTTGTAACACTTGCAACATGTCCTCAGGCTGAGCATTCTAAAATTTACAGCTAAATTCATCACTTATGGCCACCTGCATGATACATTGAATAGTGATTCGATCATTAAGCCACTTTTGATAAGTATCTCTAACTGTACCATGCATGTTCAGTGCAGGCTCTTTAGGTGCCAGATTCGTTATCACATAAAGGATTAGCTCATGCTCCAAGATAATCTTAAACTTTCAATACTAGCTACCAAAATTGGGTCATGATATTTCTTTATTATCTAATAATGAGTGGAGAGACAAAGAATTGGCCATATCTGAAAGGGAAATAAAAATCTTATTAGTATCTGAATCATTTAATCCTAAAGATATGGACTTTAGTCCAAAGGTTTTTCCACCATTTTATATGAATTGGTAGCCTCTACCTCCAATTTAAAAAATTATTCTAATTCCTTAGTGGGTACTAGAATCTACACCAATTACATATAAGCTCGACTTTGGCTAGCTCACCCATGTGCATCGATAGGTTGGTTCTTAATCAATTATTTCTCCAAACAACTTCTAGTAATTTATTTTGCCCCAAGAGTCATTTCAGTTGACCTTGATCTTCTCTGCAAGGTCTGGTTAGCTTCAACCATTAACATGATCAATTGAGTGCATCTAATAAATAAATTATTAGGCCCGACTTTGGCCAGCCTACCTAATCATCCATCGGAGAGAGCTACTGAGTTATCATATTATGATTGATAATTCCAATAGTAGATGAGCACCAAGTCTTTAGACCTCCAATGATCATCAAACTAATGGACTCATTATCATCCAACTTAATGGAAGGCTACGATCTTGTTATCCATATAACAATTTCATTTTATGGATCTAATAATTTAAAGAATTTAATTATATGTTAAGAAGAGAAGAGAAGAGAAGAGATCAACTTGAGTCAACAATCCTCCCACTGACTTCACCAAGTCTTAAGTGGACTAGTGACTAAACCAATTGATTGGCACCTAGATCAGTTACACTGATCAACTTTAGTGACATGAGTCAACTCAAATTTATTAAGTGATCTAATCAAAACACAATCTACCATGATGGCCAAGTAAGATCAGGAGAAGGGATATGCAATAACTCGTCAAAGACTCATTAGTGTGAGTAGCTTCCAATTAAAAACCACTGATCCAAACTGCCAAACTTACCTTAGACACCATCTAGTTAATTAGTTTCAATTTGATCCACCTAATAATTCAGGCTCGGCCACTAAGCCACAATCAAGATCTATTTGATAGAAACATGAACTTGATCAACTATAACTATTAATAATTGATCAAGAGAAGAATTGACTTAATCTAAATTAATAATAATTAGATTTGATAAATTACTTAGTCTATCATCTATATAATTTCTACCCCTAGGTCTAACCCAGTTAATCGAGCTTGATTTGAGCTAATCCCATAATACCAAGGTTTATGAATATGACCTTTAGATATTTGATTTTTTGATCTAGATCTTTTGGTTTTATAGCTCAATTCTCAATTAAGTTTATGAACATTGAAGTAATTTCAATATAAGAAATAATTTTAAATAAATTTTTTGCAAAAATATTCTGCTTTGTAATTTGGGGTCGACCCCTCCTGATAAGGGTAGATTCCTCCTAGTAGGTCAATCCATAGGTCGACCTCTGTGATGAAATAGAGCACAAAAAAATTTTGCCTATAGTAAATGGGTTGACCCCTTCAAGAAAAGGGTCGATCCCCAAGGATTGGGGTTGACTTGAATAGGAAAAAGGGTCGACCCCTACAAGTGTGCCAGCAATAATTATAGATTTTCAGGCTTACTAATTTTTACATAAAGTCTAATAAAATCAATCATAAATCAATTTTAGATCTTATCTAAATATATTTATGATTCCAAATTTTATTCTTAATGATTAGATTCATTTTTTCATGCAATTTTTATATCAAATACAAACAATCCTAGGGTTTCATAAATCTAGGGTTTTATAGAAAAATAAGTTTAGATCCTTTCATATTTTTTCTTCATGAAAAATTACAGTGGCAACCCTACACGCCATAAGAGATCCCTATTGAATAGGAAGAGAGGACCTTTAAACCTTTCTTTCTCTTATGACCAGATGGCCTAGTGATTTACCCAATATAAATACTAGGTTACAAGAAAATAATAATCTAATCATATTTAGATCTGATTAAAAAAATTAGTTCTTATGCATCTCATGCATCAAAAATTTAGATTTTAATTCTTATGCATGCATATCATATCATACGAGAAACTAGATGCTTTGATACCACTATTGGAGAAGCATGGGAGATTCATGCATGATTTTCAAAATTTTTTAAAAAATTATAGTAGTGGAAGACTTTAGATTAAACCTTTTAATCTAAACATACATTAGATCTAATCTATAAACACTCTTTACTAGGACATATGATATAATATCAAATATATAAAATCTAAAAAAAAGATTATGAGATCGAATCTCATACCTAAACTTGATGTGACAATCATTGCTTGTGTAGATCACATTCGTTATTTCATTCGCACACATGAACGGTCTCTAAGGATATCCATATGAAGCCCAATCTGTCAGCTCCCGGAGTACTATCTCTTTATGAAGACTCTCTTAATAGCTAAAAAAAGGAAGAAGAAGAAGGATAAATCACAAGAGAACAGCCTTCTCTTGTTTCTCTCATAAAACCCGAACCTCTCACCCAATACAGGAATAGATTCCTCTAGAAATCACACACCAAGAAATAGAGCTGGCAAAGTGGGCCGGGCTGGATTCCTCTAGAAATCACACACCAAAAAATAGAGCTGGCAAAGTGGGTCGGGTCGGCCCAGCCCGGCCCTAGCCCACGTGGGCTATGAATATGCGAGCCAGGCCAGGTTCGACCCACTTGTTAAAATGGGCTAAGAAAACTTGGCTCGGCCCTAGCTCATGTGGGCTGTGGGTTAGGGCCGGGCCAACACGGAGGAGGGAGGGGAGGAAGGTAGGGGACACTATTTTTTTTTTTCTTTTGTAGCCTATGCAGGCGGTGAGTCTGTGACTCTGTTTAACTACTGGGGAGGGAGGGGAGGGCATGACCACATGGAGGAGGCAGTCACCTCACTTGAGTTAGGGATCGATGGTCGATGGGAGTCGAAAAAGGCACATCCGATGCCCCTCCACGCCCGTTGATAGTCTCACTATCTAAGACTCCGACCTCTTATCTCCAACTCTCTATTGAGAGAAAAATCAAAAAAAAAAAGAAATGGAGCCAAACTTACAAGATCAAAGTTGTTGCTAGCTCGCCGCATGCCATGAGTCTGCTCCCCTATCACCGCCCGGCATCGCTAGTTGCTTGCCTATTTCTCCTCCACTGAACTGCCATCACCTGCCGATTGCCTCATGGCCCTATCACCGCCCAGCGCCACCGCTAGCTGCTTGCCCTCGCAGCCGCTTGGAATGGGAAGACCACCGCCATTGGACCACCGCTACTTGGAGCCTTGGAATGGGAATCACCATCGCTGAGCAGCCAAATCATGTTTTACTTTCTAGGGCTCGCTAGTTGCTAGCGAAAATTGAGAATGGGAGGGTTAGAAACTTGAACAGTAAGTTACTGCCTTATTGGCTTTAAGTGGCTTATTTCGCCTAGATGTGGAAAGTGGCTTATTTCACCTGGATGTGGGCCGACCCATGGGCTAACCTAGCCCTAACCAAGTTCAACCCATGGGCTATAGGGGCCAGGCCAAAAAGCCCACGTGCATATATGGGCCAGGATTTTTGGGCCCGACCCAGCCCATTTTTAGGGCCAAATGGGCTGGCCTATGGGCCCTGGCCGATTTTGACAGCTCTACCAAGAAAGCTCACCCCAAGCCTCATGCCCAGAGATTCTCACTCGATTTTTCTCATGCCTAAAAGCTCTTAGAAATTCTGTAGCTCTGTCTCACAAAGGGCTTAATATATAGGATGCTAAAACATAGATTTGGAGATTGGAACGAAGTCCAATTCAAAATCTTTTTGAATTGAAACTTTCCAAACCCTAACCCTAACTAAGAGTGGGGTGCAAAGGGGGCTGGGCATCCTGATCTCACAAGCACAAACCTTTTATGCATGGAGAATGGGGGGGTGATTAGGGCTAGGCACAAGGGTGATGTTGCCAATGTTTGGACTTTCTGGTTCTCATCCTTTTGGCTCCAATCAAATAATCTTTAATTAGACCCAAACTTATGAGTAGACTTAATCTAATTAGGCTCTTAATCTCTTGATCAAATCAAGAATTTATTGAGTCCAAGATCTAATCCAATCAGATTCTCATCTTTCTTAGCAATTAGGTCATCTAATAATCTAATCGAGTCAGACCTAATTGAATCCAATTCAATTAGTCTTGATCTAATCCTCATAATTCAATCAAATTGAGTCAATTAACAATCTAATTATTAATTAATCTTTATTTAATTAATTATATTAGATTAATTATCAATCATATTGATAATTAAAATCTTTAATAATTCATAATCATTGATTAGCCACCTAATCAGATCGAAACTTCTGTATGTGTAATCCTATAGGTTCGAATACTAAGCTAATAGGAAGGAACAAGCTTTCTATACTAGTCTAAATGACCATCTAACACGATACCCAATAAATGGATAGAGTCGAATGTAGCAAAGCAACATTCACAACCTACTCGAATATGGTTGCCATATAATTTATACCCTTGACCAGTAATGCTCAGAAAAATATCAAAATTTAACTATCAACTCTTGATCAGTAATCTTTATAGTGTCCAACTATTTAATCCTATGACTCTCATAGGAACTATCCTAGTCAAGGTTTTGCTAAATTAAAATATATTCAGATATTCTTTCTAATTTTACTTGAAGTGGTCAATTCCAATCTTGACTCATGCACCAACTTAACAAGTACTTATCCGCACCCAAAAATCTTCTATCATAGAATTAAAAATTCAAAAAGTCTGGTACCAAAGTATAGTGAGTTGTTAGCAAGTCATCATGGTGATCTCAGGTCGGAGGGACATTAATACCCATATCCTCTTGGATAACACTCTTAATAATAGATTTTCTAGAATGGTCACATTCGGTGTAGATCAAATCCTACCTGTATGCCATACTAGTGTCAACATACTCCTTGGTTAAGAGGACAACTAATCTATATGACATATAATGATTTATACTGTATAAAATTGTCGTCCTTATTATAAGTTTAAGAACTATACTATAAATCTTTCTTTATCATATTAGAAGTAGCTCTAAGGACTTTCATCATAACAACGAAGTTTGATTAAGAAAATGTATAACTTATGATGAAATATGCTAAATAAATTTTATTATTGCATGATTCATATACATTTACAAAATTGATCTCAACCATCTACAAGCTAGACGATCAAATTTGGAACACATTTTCCAACAAATACTTTTTCTTCTCCTCCCTTCACCTACACATGACCGTAAATGATCGGGGCTGGCCACCTAAGACAATCCCTAGTGGTGACTGAGCCATGGCTCTGGCGATGGCCCGAATGATAGCCATTGCCAACCAAGCTTGGGAAAGGAACTAAAAACAAGAGAATAGCCTAATTCAAATTAAATTCTATGATTTGTCAGCTTCTCCGCTTACTTCAATGAAGAAAGAAATGCACGAAGGAAGAGAAGAAGGTACCTTAATCTAGCAGGGATAAAAGCATGAAAATCTGATGATCCTCCTAGTAGAACACTAAGAAAAATTGAAGGAGAAAACTTGACAGATCGGTGGCAATTTCTTCAGGAAAATCAAAGATGAAGCATCAATGGAGGAGTGGAGGTCCTTTTATAAACTTTTTGAAAGGAATATGCCCGACAATCCAATCGAAATATGTAGTTTGATGGGATATTCTTTATCTTCCAAACTCATGTAATGATATTTTTTAAATAAATGAAGATATTTATTTCATCAGATGCTGCATCTTATTTGTTTATTTTATGATGAATCTCATAAATTAGGACTATGATTTTAGGAAGATGATGAGATCATACCAGAGACCTAAAATCTTAAAACCCTAATTTTAAATATTTTTGATCGATGCAACATTGATTAGGGATCAATGTTTCTGATAAGACTGACACATCCTATGTATACTTGATGGAGAGGATGATTAATCTCACAGTCATCTGTGTATGACACTAATACAAGAATATAGGTGCTCATTGAAGAATGAGTTCACTGAATTGATTTAGCTTGAGAACATCTAATGGAGTCTTATCTACATGTCAATAGATGATTCTCATAGTGGGAGTTATGCATGTAATCCTTTGATCTGAGACTACCATAAAATCTTGTATGCATGAATCCATATCTTGCTTCATACTCAATCATGACTCAGTCATGAATGGAGTGTTCTGGATATGGTGGAATGTATATGGAGATTGTGAGTAGGTCAATATGAAATCGATCACTCCTAGTAAGAGAAGATCGCATCCTATTTGCTTCAATCAAATGATGATTCAAGAAGACTTTGATCAAAGCATGATGAAAATTAGAGCTAATTTCTAATATTTTATTAATCAAATCATCATCACATGATTGAGAGAAATATGAATATAAAATTGGGTTTAACATATTTTCATACCCAAAGTTATATTCGAGATGCAGGATGATCGAAGGATCTTGTTACACTATAACTTTTCAATGAAGGATATTTTTGGTATTTTCATCAAAATTTTATATCTACTGGGTAGACATGATATGTTGCTAAACATCAATCTTGATTTATGGATTTGATCAAATTAAAGATTTTAATTTGATTGTTAATTAGAAAGTGTTCTAATTGATCAAATTGAATTAGCTAGTTTTGACCTAAATTAGTTTGGTTAAATTCTAACCAAATTAGGTCAAATCACATCCGGACCTACTGCTGGCTAGATGTAGAATCCAATGGGTCACACTCAAAGGAAATTGATCAAGGGTTTAATTAGATTAGATCAAGTTTGCAGGTTGAACATGCTAGCATATGTTGCAAACCCTAGCACCTAGATTCGAATTGGATTCGAATCGAATTCCGAATTAGGCTAATTAGATCCAATTTTGGTCAAATTAATATTGGTTATTAATTAGGTTAACCCTTGGCTAGTTGACCAAGGGATTGGGTGCATCATACCAGAATCCCACATGCCAAAGAATCTCTCCCTTGGCATGTGGAGGTTGCTTAATGTGCTAGGGGTCTTAGTGCATGGAAATGAATGGCGCCCTTTTCTTATTCATTTTTATTCATGTAAAATTTTTGGGCGTGGACTTCAGATGGGGTGCAGAAGAGTCCTTCTATAGGTTAAATTCTCCTATTTGATTTTTTAAATAATGGATAAGGACCAAGTCAATGCCATTCCCCTTGTTGGCGCCACTTGGACTAAGAGTCCAAGGCACCTTGGACTCCTTCCATGCCCTCTTATCTACACGTCCTCCCTGGTGTTTGGTGCACAAATTGATGGCCATTGGATGGTCTCTAAGATTGATCTCATCCCTTGGTATTTGGTGCCACTTATGGAGCATTGCGGTTCTTCGGAAGAAAATTACGTAGAACTTTTACGAAGAGTCCTATTGCAAGGCACCTCTTCGTATTAATTCTATGTAATCCACGTAGCTTTTTCTTTTGATGGGATGTGAGAACCATGAATAGGCATGAGATGAGAATATGGTAAAGACATGAGAATTTTGTGGAGGCACCCCTATGTACATTATAAATAGGGGTGCACTATGGGAGTCCAAATGATTCAGAACTCTCTCCTTTCTTACATACTCTCCCTAATTGTCCAATTTCCCTCTTCCTTCCATTGTTAAGACAAAGTCCTATTAAAGGATAAGAGTTTTGCTTTAGGACAAGGGCATAGGAAGAGAGTAAAGGAAGACAAGGAGAATAGAAGGAAAGAAAAGGGTAGGCCAGGAAGGTGATAGCAAAGGTTAATGAAAGTTATGCCCAAATAAATTAAAATTTTTATTATAAAAATTTTAATTAATATAATCAAAGGTGCTAATGACTTGATCAAGTTCTTGTGTAGATCAATGTTAGAAGGTGAACATGTGGGCATCTGGTGGAACCCCTGACGGACTGCTATCGACGATCAGGGTCAAATTAAGATTTAGCGATCAGAGGTATGTTCCTATACTTATGTTATATTATAAATATATTTTATATAATTTAAATTCTAATAAGATGGTCCTAGGGTTTGGGTTTGATTTATAATTTCATAATACTTGCTTTGAAATCCAGGCTTCTATCCTGTATACCAAACCCTATAGTGGTATCAAAGCAAACCTTATTAGGTTAAATCATATATTACTTTGCTTATATTTAATGGCATAATCATAAATATGATATGATCATATTTAATTATTTAACATGTTATTAATATGATGTGATCATATTTATTTTATCATAATTAGATTATGATGTATTTACAATTCTATAAGATTGTCCTGACATAGTGGCAAGTGTTCACTATGTAATGATGGTTGTCCTAGAATGATTATACATGTTAATATTTTTGATTGATATATTCATGTATATAGTTTGATTTAAATTAGAATGTGCATTGAGACCAATTAAAGCCCTCTATAAAATTATATTAAGTTGTAGTGTAATTAATCGATAGTAGAATCAGTTTTGATGTCTAATTGATGAATCGATGTTAAGAAAAGTGGTTCATGATCGATAAAGAGAACATGATTTCTAATTGATTCCGTTGTATGATCTGATCAATTTATTGATGTCTAAGGAAAGCAACGAGAGGATCCCCACCTCTCTCCCACTTATCTGGCTAATTGGATTAATTCAATTCTTGATTGAGATGCTTAGTGTATATTCACTACATTAAGGCCTTCCTTCATGCTAGGTCATTATTATATCATGAACCATATTAGGTTTGTTGTATAACCACATGACCTATTGTGGGGACTAATATAATATTGATCTGGTACATTAAGATGCTTACAGTATTTTGGGTATACTGCTTTGTTGTGTAACTACAAGAGTAGTTATATTCCATTTTGACTATATAAAAATAAAGGATCTTACTTAACTAAAATATTATAGTTTATTGTGCAACCATAAGGCTATTAATATTTTAGAGGTCAAGATTTTATCGAGAATTGCATTAGATATAATTGGAAAGAGTTTCCTACCTTTGAGCTTATAAAAGGTTTATTGTGCAACCACAAGATCTTTTATAAGGAACTAGGATCTCAATCCCATTAAAAAAATTGATTAGGGTTTCTCGATTATCATATTGGAGGATTATGATATTCGATAAAATAATGGAAGACACGATTAAATTAAAGTCCTAATTTAATTGTGAACGTCATCATGAGTTGTTTGCTTATAAAATATTCTTTATTATGTACATTAAATGGCTTCTTCACTTTCACTGCGTTTAATATTGGATTCAAATAAATTGACCGGATCTAATTATGTGGACTGGTTGAGAAACCTAAAAATACAACTTAGTCAAGAAAATCTTTCCTACATTCTTGATGCCCCTGATCCTAAGCCATTAAGAAAAGATGCCACCGAGGAAGAAAAATCTACGTACAAGATGTGGCAAAATAATTCACTTACTGTCAAATGCATCATACTGGCCTCCATGAATAATGAATTACAGAGGCAACATGATGGCATGGATACTCGATCCATATTGCTCAATCTAAAAGAGCTTTATGAAGAATAGAGTAGAACTACTAGATATGAGATATCTAAGTAGTTATTCTATGCTAGGATGGTAGAAAGATCATCTGTGCAAGATCATGTACTGATGGTAATTGACTTGATCACTCGATTAAGTCAATTAGATTTTGTCATGGATGGAGAGTTGAGTCAGAATCTAATCCTACAATCACTTCTAGAATTATTTTCTCAGTTTATCGTAAACTATTATATGAACAAACTGAATACTTTTCTACTTGAGCTGTTAAATATGTTGAAAATAATAGAGAGCCATATCAAGAAAAATAAGTCTCCTTTTCTTCTTGTAGATGAAATCTCCAAGAAGAATGCAGGAAAAAAGGATTCTAAGAGAAGGCTGAATTCTAAAGGTGGCATAAATAAGAGGAAGAAGGGAAAGAAGGTCTCCAAATAGATGACCTATTTTCACTATGGTAAAGCAGGTTATTGAAAGAGGAATTGCAAGGCTTACCTTGCAACTATGAAGGCTGGTGCAAATGTTACACCAAAAGGTGTATATGAGATACATACGATATTATCATTAAATTCTTTCATTTCAAACTCTTAGATATTGGATACCTGCTGTGGTTTTTATATCTATAAATCTTTGCAAGGACTGTAGAAAATTAAGAGTTTGAAAATAGGTGACTTCCAGCTTTACGATGCTGGAGGAGAGTCCATCCAAATGAAAGCTGTTGGGACAAATATATTAAAGTTGCCTTCTGGTAAGATCTTAGAGCTAACAAATTATTACTATATGCCTAAGATCATTAGAAATATTGTATCTATATCCTTGTTATTAAAACAAGGTTATAGTCTTGATGTAACAAGCAAAGGTTGCTCAATTAAATATTCTACTAAAATAATATATTTTGGCATTTTTAATAATGGTTTATTGACTCTATGTTTGGATGACGATATATTTCATATTGATGAAAATAAAAAATATCAAAGAGAAAAATAAATAATACTTTACTATGACTCTATCTACTTGATCATATTAGTGAGACTAGGATCAATAAGTTATACAAAGAAAAGTTCTTTGACCCTTATGATTATGAATAATTAGGAACTTGTGAATCATGTCTCATGGGTAAAATGACCAAGATTCCATTTAGTGGAAATAGAGAAAGGACAAGTGAGTTATTAGAACTTGTGTATACAGATGTATGTGGTCCTATGACAACTCAAGCTAGAGGAAGATACTCTTATTTTATAACATTCAATGATGATTTATCTAGATTTGGATATGTGTATCTTATGAAACACAAATTTGAAGCCTTTGATAAATTTAAAGAGTATCAAAGTATGGTCGAGAAATAAACTAGAAAGAGTATAAAAATCCTTCGATCTGATCGAGAAGGAGAATACTTATCTAGTGAATTTGTAGACCATCTTAAAGTAAAGAAGATTCTCTCTGAATGGATCTTTTCTTATATATTATAGTTAAATGGTATAGCCAAAAGGAGAAATCATACTTTATTGGATATGGTACGGTCCATGATGTGCTTTATGAGTTACCTATTTCATTTTAGGGTCATGCCTTAGAGACTGTAGTACACATCTTGAATAGAGTACCTTTTAAGTTTGTATCTAGCACTCCATATAAGATATGGAGAGAAAAGAAACCTAATCTTAAGTATCTTAAGATATGGGATTGTCCGACATATGTAAAAAAAAATTTTAGAGATAAGCTAGATGCTAGAACAGATAGATGTCTATTTATAGGATATCCTAAAGATAGTATGGGATATCTATTCTACCATCCTACTGAACAAAAGGTGTTTGTAAGTAGACATGCCACTTTCATGGAGAAAGAATTTATCCTAGAAAGAGGTAGTGGGAGAAACATTGAACTTAGTGAAGTTCAAGAAAAATAAATAGAAATTACTCAACCAAGTAAACATATAAATAGGGAAGAACCTGAGCACACAACTCCTATCCAAAGGTCTAATAGAATGCGACATGCACCTATAAGATGCGGACTCATTATTGAAAATAATGAAGCCTAAGTCATTGAGAATGATGAACCTCTGATCTATATGAAAGTAGTCATGAGTAGAGACTCTGACAAATGGTTGGCTACCATGCAATCCAAAATGGACTCCATGTATGCCAACAAAGTATGGACTTTGATGGATGTACCAGAGGGTGTGAACCCTATTGGATGCATATGGGTCTTTAAGAAAAAGATTGGAGCGAATGGCCAAGTTGAAACCTATAAGGTTAGATTGGTGGCCAAAGATTTTAGGCAAAAATAGGAAATTGATTATGATGAAATATTTTCACCTATTGCCATGCTCAAATCTATTTCGATCATGCTTGCCATAGCAGCATACCATGATTATGAAATATGATAAATGGATATGAAGACCGCTTTTCTTAATGATTTTCTTGAGGAGGAGGTCTATATCTCACAGTAAGAGAAATTTGTCTCAAGTGAGAGACTAAATCGGGTATACAAGCTTAAGAGATCCATTTATGGATTAAAGCAAGCATCAAGGAGTTGGAACATCCATTTTGATGTTACAGTCAAAGAGTTTGGCTTCATCAAGAATGTGGATGAACCATTTGTATACAAGAAGATGTGGGAGTGCCATAGTTTTCTTGGTTATGTATGTAGATGACATACTCCTCTTTGGGAATGATATCCCAATATTGCAATCGATCAAGTAATGGCTATCAAATAAGTTTTTCATGAAAGACTTAGGAGAAGCATCTTGTATACTTGGTATAAAAATCTATGGAGATAGATCTAAGAGGATGCTAGGCTTGTTCCAGTCTAGGTACATTAACTTAATACTAAAAAGATTCAGTATGGATGGGAGTAAAAGAGGTAACTTACCCACGAGTCAAGGCATACATCTCTCTAAGAAAATATCTTCTAAGACATCTGAAGAGAAAAATAGAATGAGTTCTATTCCTTATGCTTGGACTGTAGGATCAATAATGTATGCCATGTTATGTACCAGGTTTGATGTTGCTTATGCTTTAGGCATAGCTAATAGATTTCAGGCTGATCCAAAAGAGGATCATTGGAAAGCTATGAAGAATATTCTTAAGTACTTGAGAAGGACTAAAGATATTTTTTTAGTATATGGTGGATCTGATCTTAAATTAGAAGCCTATTCTGACTCTAGTTTTCAATCAGATCCAGATGATAGCAAATCCATTTTAGGGTATGTCTTTACTCTGAATGGTGGAGCAGTAAGTTGGAAATGTACCAAGTAGCCAATTGTAGCTGACTCAACCACTGAGGTAGAGTACATTGCTGTAAGTGAAGTTGCCAAAAAAACTGCCAGGATGAAGAAGTTCATCACTAAATTGGGTGTTATTCCTAAGATTGAGAACCCAGTACCACTTTATTGTGATAATACTGGTGCTGTTGCTCAAGCTAAAGAACCAAGGTCTCACTATAAATTCAAGCACATTCTAAGATGCTTCTATCTCATTCATGAAATAATCGAGAAACAGGATGTTGTCATCGAATGAGTAGATACAAAGAACAACATAGCAGACCCATTCACTAAGGCTCGATGGAGAGAGTGATTGATCTCACTATCACCTATGTATGATACTAATACAAGGATGTGGGTGCTCATTGGAGAATGAGTTTACTGAATTGATTCAGCTTGAGAATATCTAATGGAGTCTTATCTACACACTACAAGAAATAGGAGTTTTGCCAATGCAATATTTACCTACGCAAAATTTTGCATAGGTAAAGATGACAAATAGCTGCGCAAAAAGATAAAAGTTGGTAAAATTAGCATAATTAGCTACATTATAAATTAAACATCACAAAACATAATTAGCCACATAAAAGTAGCATCAGCATTTAAATAATAGCATCAATAATGGGTGGTCTTAATTCTTTAATATTTGATAAATATTTATCGATGATAAATTAGCATAGGTAATAAGACTAATTACCCATATTAAATTCTTTCATAGGTAATTAGGCTTATTGCCTATATTTATTTAATATCGATAAATATTTTTTTGATTAATTTTTTTTATTTTTATAAATAATTTATCGATGCTAAGCTAACGTAGGCAATAAGGCCAATTGCCTATGCTTAACTATTACGTAGACAATTAGCCTTATTTTCTATGCTAAACTAATGTCGGCAAATATTTTTTTATTATTTTTTAAATTTTTATAAATAATTTATCGATGATAAGTTAGCATAGGTAATAAGACTAATTATCCATGCTTAATTCTTCCGCAGGTAATTAGGTTATTATCGATGCATATTTAACGTCGACAAATATTTTTTTTGATTTTTTTTTTTATTTTTATAAATAATTTGCCAATGCTAGATTAACGTTGGCAATAAGGCCAATTGCCTATTAGACTTTACAAAGGTAATTAGTTTTATTTCCTATGATAAATTAATGTTGAAAAATATTTTTTTTTTATTAATTTTTTTATTTTTATACATAATTTATCGATGATAACTTAACATAGATAATAAGGCTAATTATCCATACTTAATTCTTCCATAGATAATTAGGCTTATTACCGATGCTTATTTAACGTCGGCAAATATTTTCTTTTTAATTAATTTATTTTATTTTTATAAATAATTTATCGATGCTAAACTAACGTAGGCAATAAGGCCAATTGCCTACTGTTAGATCTTACGTAGGTAATTAGCCTTATTTTCTATGCTAAATTAACGTCAGCAAATATTTTTATGTTTTATTATTTTTTTATTTTTATAAATAATTTATCGATGATAAATTAGCATAGGTAATAAGGCTAATTATCCATAATTAATTATTCCATAGGTAATTCGATATTTCCTACATTTATTAAACATCGACATAGATTTTTTTTATTAATTTTTTTATTTTTATAAATAATTAATCCATGATACATTAAGGTAGGGAATAAGGCCAATTGCTTACGGTTAGATTTTATGTAGGTAATTAGTTTTATTTTCTATGATAAATTGATGTCAAAAAATATTTTTCTTTTTTATTAATTTTTTAAATTTTATAAATAATTTATCAGTGATAAGTTAGAGTAGGTAATAAGGCTAATTATCCATGCTTAATTCTTTCATAGGTAATTAGGCTTATTGCCGACACTTATTTAACGTTGAATTTTTTTATTGATTAATTTTTTTTATTTTTATAAATAATTTATCAACACTAAACTAATACAAATAATAAGGCTAATTGCCTATGGTTAAACCTTACGTAGGTAATTAGCCTTATTTTCTATGCTAAATTAGCATCGATAAATATTTTTTTATTAATTTTTTTATTTTTATAAATAATTTACTGATGATAAATTAACATAAGTAATAAGACTAATTATTATTAGTTTTCATAGGTAATTTTCTTATTTATAGCATTCATTTTCTACGCAATTAAGAGCGTAAATATTGAGTCATTTTAATAATTTTTTTATAAATAATTTATCGATATAATTTTAGAATTTAAAATTCAACTTCATCATTTATTATCTAAATAATTATTATTAAATTATCATTACAAAAGTCTACCTCGATCATGTTGTCCTAGCTATGTCGATCAATAAAATTTGATTTCGATGGTCACGAATGATCGCATGATGATCTGATAGACAGAGATCACTGATGGATCTAAAAAATTACAAAGATGATCTCAATGATATTTGTAGCATACTATCAAAATTTTACCTCAATTGGACATCATTATCATAGTTAATTTAGCACGAAATGATTTTAGCCATTAAATGAAAAACTAGTGATCAAAAGGCCAAATGTGTCTGATTATAAGATAATTTTTTAGATTAATGATCTTTGCTAATATTTTGATTATTTGTATGTTGATGATCATAAAATTCAAACCGCATATATATGAACAATCCAAAATTTTATGTCTCTTGATACTAATTCTTGAGATCACTAGGTAAATATACTTATATTTTTATAAGATCTGCTTAACGTGGATGGTTCATATACATGCAGTTTAAATTTTATGATCATGATCGTATAAATGATGAAAGTAGTAGCAAAGATTATAGTTCTAAAAAATCATCTAAATCGGATGCCATTTGACTTTTTGATCACTTATTTTTTATTTAATGGCTAAAATCATCTTTGACTAAATTGACCATGATAGTGATATTCGATTGAAGTAAAATTTTGATAGTATGTTATAAATATCACCGAGATCATTACTGCAAGTTTTCAAATTCATTGATGATCTTTATTTATCAGATCATCATGCGATCATTTCTAACCATCGAGATGAATTTTATTGATCGACATAGCTAGGGCAACCTGATCGAGATAGATTTTTGTAAAGATAATCTAATAATAATTATTTAGATAACAAATGATGAAGATGGGCTGATGCGTGCTAATTTATAGCTATGGCAAGTACACCAATCGATCAAGTAATAAAGTGAATGAGTAGAGTATCGTCCCTAGAGGATTGAAAAATAAGTACTAAAAAGCTCTTTCCTATGCTTTATTTAGATGATCGATTTATGAGAATAAGAAATTAAAGAATAAAATAAAAAATAATTAAATTTTTTTTTTAAGAAAATAGAGAGAGTATAAATTATTAGGATTTTAAACTCAAGAGTAATGGATTACTAAGGCAATCGATTCACCAACTCAGTCAATACAATATTCAGATTTTTAGATTAATTTTATTTCATGTGATGGTGGAGTCTCCTAATTTATTCACTACCCTTTGGTCCAGGCATAGCAAAACTATTAATATTTATTAATTACCCTTTGGTCCAAGTGTAATTTAAATAAATATTAATGCATTAAGTTTTGTGAAACCCTCTAATTAAAATACATTGCGTCCAAAGCGCACTAAAATTTCTGCATGCATATGAATTCTAATTTGATTCATAATACAAGGTATATAATCAAGAAGCATTAACATAGATGTACTTGGTCCGTAACATCTATGTTCATCAGATCAATTAGAAGATGGCCAGTAATCTAAAAGCATTAAGATCGGATTTATATACTCCTCATGAATAAAATTTAAAAATAATCACACTGAATATTGCATCAAAAGAGTGGCTACATCTTAGCCTTAGTAAAAAAAATTTAGTTCATGATAACAAGTTCAAAAACAGCAAATAAAATAAAAAGCATAGAGAAATTAGACTGTTTGATTGCTGAAATTGATTCTCTGTTGCTCTTGATGTGGAGAACTTGGTGAAGAAGAAGATGCTCCTTGATCGATGTCTTGATTGTCAAAGAAAAATCAAAAATCTTTTTTAATTTCTCACTAATCACTCTTCTCTTTCTACCTCTCTCCTCTCTTTTTGTTTTTGTTTTTCTTTTTCTGACTTCTCTCTCTCTCTTTCTCTCTGTCTCTCTTTCTCTCTGTCTCTCTGTCTCTCTCTGATTTTTTTTTCATGGCAACAACAGGTTTTTATAGATAAAGAGTTTGATTTTCCTCCAAAATCCATCAAAAATTAGGTTTAAGACTCCCAAAACAACTCAAATTAAGATATGGGTAATTCTACCCGTTAGATGTTGATCGATCCAAAAACCACTCAAAAACCCCTTAAAATAATCCAGATCAAGTCGGATTTCATATCAGCCATTGGATCAACCGTTGGATTGTATCTAGGCCATTCGATCGCGTAGAAAGAAGGCTTCTGATCTTTAGTTTAATGTCAGGATGAATCTCAGCCATTGGATCTCGATCAGGAGCTACGGATGCCGTCCATCAGCGCCTTCATTTCGACCGTCCGATCAAGTTTCAATGAATGCCGCCTGTTGGATCAGACAAAATTCTCAAATTATCCTCCGTAGATCATGCGCGAGCTCGGTGTTGCATGGACCGCCGCATTCTTCAGCCAATCAGAGCGCGCTTTATGCTGTAAAATTCCTGAATTGCCCTTTAGATGGTCCACTGTGCGCTGCAAAAACTCCTGACGTCAGCATTGCATTGGTGGGTCGGTCTACTATTGCAATTGAACCGGGCCAAACCGCTAAACCGATTTTCTGAACCAGTTTGAGCTGAACCAATTTTTTTTTAAAAAAAAAATTCAATTTTGGGCTCGTTTGAAGTCCGGTTTGCTTGAAATTTATTTTATCTAAATCAAAAAAATAAGATCTTTACATTAGTATCCTTCTTTCCTGCATAAGATTAATAAAAGTATCAATTTCTAAAAAAATAAATTAATTTATTTTATAATTTAATATTTTTATTAGTATATTTTTACCACTTATCATGGGCTTTAAATTCAATAATTATACCTATAAATTATTTGTAAAAATGTAAAAGCTAATTTAAAAATCAATGAAAGGTAATTAAGTTATTACCAATGTAAAATAATCATCAAAAAATGAATTTTTAGCGATGTAAGAAAATGCTGGCAAATAGAATAATTACTTACGTTAAAGGTTAACTTAGAAAATTTACTTATTTTTGACATTTAGTTTTCATCAAAAATTATTTTTTAAATTTTTTTATTTTTAAATTTTAATTATATATTTTGTGAATCTATTTTAATTTTAAATAAACTTTTTATGATGTTTACTTACCATCAGTAAATGATTATATTGTGATGAAAATATTACATTGATAATAATTTTTATTAAATATTTTAATTTTTATTAAACTTTTTTTGATGTTTCATCGACATTGGTAATAATTTTATTATCAATGTTTTTCTTAAATATAGCTAAGTCCAGATTTGCCGATGTTACTTTGTGTCGATAAAATATTAATTTTTTATTAAATATTTTTTGATATTTTTCATTCATCGATAATTAGTATTATCGACGTAAATTTGTGTTGATAAATCTTTTAAAAATTTACCATCCCATCCTCTGCACGTTTCATCTCCCACCCCCGCCCTCCTATTTCCCCCACCCGAACCCTCTCCGTTGGTTACCTTCTTTTCCCTCCTCTCTTTCAATCTCTCTAGCCATCGATGGTCCCCGCCTCCACCTCTGTCGTTGTCGTCGCTACCTCTGTCATCGCCACGATGCCGTCGTGTCGCCGCCTCAGAAAAAGTAAAACCTTTTTTTTTTGCTTTTGCATCCTTAGGGAAGGGAGGGGATGGGATTGGTTGCCCAGGAATGGAGGTAGGAGAGGAGGGGCGGGGTGGGGCAAAGGGAGCTACGGGTTAGGGGTGGGGTCGGGATTGGGGCCAGGGTGTGGAGGTGGAGGTGGCGGTGGCGACAGGTACCCTGGGAGTGGTGTAGGGGCGGAGAGGAGGAGGCACGGATAGAGGGGAAAGAGGGAGGCGCGAACAGAGGGGGAGGAGGGTGCGGTTAGCGATGGTGACCGATGGTGGGGACTCGGATGGGTTGTGGATGGCGATGGCGACGGTGTGATGGGTATCAAGGGATGGCTTGGGGGCGGAGGGGAGGGAGGCACGGACGGAGGGGGATGGGGCACAGGGGGTGGTGGTGATGGTGGGAGGGGGCGTAGGGGCGGTGGTGACTGCAGGGAGGGGGGCGTAGATAAGGGGCGATGGTGACGGTGGGACAGGGACGCAGGTGCCAAGAGGAAAGGGAGGAAGGGTTTTTTTCTTTTTTTTTTTTCATAATTTATTTATTTATTTATTATGCTTGATGCAATAGTAGGTAATAATCTATAGCATTTCTGTTGAGGGTAATGAGATTCTATCTCTCAATTGGGATTGAATTAGACTAATGATTTCTTTTGAAAATTTTTCTATTTTATTTTAATGATTATCCTTTTTACCACTTCCCTTAGATTACCCTACAGTATTGAATTACTGATATTTTTCATGAATCATATGAGGAACACACCTCTCTGTATTTCAATGGTACGATCCTTCTGAAGGTATCTATGTTTTTACTTCAACGATAATATGATAAATCATCATTTCTAAAAGAAAAAGCTATTATAATAAAATTATCAATGTCGTAACATAAATCAACCATAATATAATAGAATAATTAGATTACATTATTATTCATACAGTCATATGTCAAAAATGAAAATAAAAAATAATAGCTTTTATTATTGTTACTTAATAAACCTTATGAGGAGATAATGGCTAAATAATAACTACTATATCAATGCTAGTAATATATGTAATGTAGTGGAGACCGTCAAAGTCATTATAATAGCAGTTTTATTATAATGACTAATTTAAACCATTGGAAAACCTCCCATGTCTCCATGTGTAACATGAGGGGCATTTTGGTATTTGGCACAATTAGATATGGGTATTTGATTAGTAGTTAAACAATGCATAACCACGAGTAGTTTCTAGAATAATTAACTTCAAAAAAAATTTTAAAATAATATAAACCCAATATAGGGAGGGAGGGGGAGAGAGAGATGGGAAAAACATGCTAGAGAGAGAGAGGGAGGAGGGAGGAGGGAGAGATGTGTGGTGCCAACTTCAAGGTCGACACCTATTCTAGGATTAACAGCATGCCGCGGGTCAGCAGCGCCACCAACTGGACCATCTGGGATGAATCCATGTTGTAGCTTTCTACTCTTGGCAACAACAAGAGACCAATTCCAATCCTCTCTTAGTCTGCCTTTCTTTTGCTTCTCTAGTTTCTGTTTCATCTTCTTTGTTTAAATGGGTTTCGAGTTTCCTTTGTAGTCTACCTACCATGGTGGTGCTCGTCCATTGTGAATGGACAAAGATGTATAGGTGTCTAGCTGTATATTTAGTCTCTTATCTTTTATATATATGAATAAAAAACTGACTGTTGAGGCCAGTTATTGACTCATCCCTGGTTACAATCTCTCTCCCTCTATCCTTTCACTGCTAGTGGATTGATCAAAGTTCCCAACGTGCAGGTGAACGTGTGGCCTTGCATGTTAGGATAGGTATAATTGTTTCAACAAAAAAATTAATTAGTTTTAAAAAAGAAGAAAAAGACTACAACATTTGGTTAACCTTAGCTTTTTTTGTACTGTTTAAGGTATCATTGCATCAATGCCTTAAACAGTAGTTTTTGTAATCCAATTAATGATGTCCAGTCTATAATTCATTTCATAATTGGCAGGCTAATTCACAAGCTAATTCATAGGCTAATCCACAGTAAAACCATGTTCGGTTGGAGTCAAAAGTCATTTGACTTTATATTGAACTTAATCAAGGAGGCATTATCGGATGGTGAAAAACTTTCAAAATCATATTCAAAGGCAAAAAAGTATATGCATGAACTTGGACTGGGTTATACACCAATACATGCATGCAAAAATGATTGTGCATTATTTTATAAAGAGCATCAACACTTGGATTATTGCCCAGAATGTGGTGAGTCAAGGTATGCTAAAGATTCCGAAAGAGGTAAGAAGCAGTCTTACAAGATTTTGAGATACTTTTCATTAACACCAAGACTTTAAAGACTTTATCAGTCATCAAAGACCGCTGAGGCAATGAGATGGCATCATGAGATGTGAATTCTTAAGGATAACATCATTAGTCATCCAGCAGACTCTATAGTTTGGAGGGAATTTGATAAACAATATCCTCAATTTGCTAGTGATCCACGCAACAGTCGTCTCGGCCTAGCATATGATGGTTTCAATCCATTCGGAAGCTTGAGCAATGCTTACAGTATGTGGCCGATCATGCTAATGTCGTATAATATTGCACCATGAAAATATATGAAAGAGCCATTTTTATTTTTATCATTACTTATTCCTGGACCTAGAGCTCCTAAAAATGAGATAGATGTTTATCTGTGATCCTTAATCGATGAATTGAGAGAACTTTGGGAGATTGATGTTGAAACATATGATTCAGTTAGTAAAAGGAACTTTCGATTGCATGCGATGATAATGTGGATAATTAATAATTTTTTGGCATATGGCAACCTATCTGGATGGAGCACGAAAGGATATTTGGCATGTCCAATTTGCAATAGTGATAGCTGCCCCATTGGATTGAAGCATGGAAGAAAAATTGCCTATATGGGTCATCACAAGTTTTTACCATCTAATCATTCTTGGAGAATCCATCAGAATCGATGCTTCAATGAAAAGTCAGAGATGCGTGGGCCACCTTGTATGATGAGTGGAGATGACATATTGGCACAACTAGAGGCCATTCACAGTGTTAAATTTAGTAAAGTTTCTGGAAGTCGCAAGTGAAAGTGTAATGAATCAGAGTTGAACTAGATGAAGCGGAGCATTTTTTTGAATTACCTTACTAGCAACATGTCCTACATTATCATAATTTAGATATCATGCACATTAAGAAGAATATTTATGATAATGTTATCGGAACACTTCTTAACATCAAGGAAAAAATAAAAGATAATCCAAATTCTCAGCTAGACCTAGAAAGAATGGGAATACGGCATGAGTTGCACTTGATGCCCCATGATGGTGGGAAATTCTTAATGCCAATTGCAAGTTATACATTGCATGGTGATGAGAAAAGAAACTTCTATGAGTGGTTAAAAACCATAAAGTTTTCTGATGACTTTGCCTCCAACATTTCAAGCCATGTGAACTTGAAATACAGCAGTATCTCAGATATGAAGAGTTATGACTCTCATATACTATTGCAGCATCTTATACCTATTGTGATGCATGGCTTCTCCATCATAGAGGTACAGAATGTACTTATTGAATTGGATATTTTCTTTCGAGAATTATGTTGTCGAAAATTTTAAGTTGATATACTTGAGAAGCTTCAATCAGATATTGTCCTATTGCTGTGTAAGCTGGAAAAATTTTTTTCACCATCATTTTTTGATATTATGGTATACTTGGCTGTTCACCTTCCAAGGAAGGCTTTGCTTGCCAGGCCAATTCAGTACCGATGGATATATCCTGTTGAATGGTAATAATATTATAAAAAACCTAATTTCTTTACTTAATTTACAATCATAACAAAAAAATAATTACATATTTTTTTTCATTTTGCATATGTAGATTCTTATATAAATTAAAACAATATGTGTGAAATAAAGCATGTCCAAAAGGATCAATTATGGAAGCATATATCTCCATAAAGTATCTTACATTCTATTCGATGTACCTCGATAATGTGAAAACACGATTCAATCGTGAGGAGCGCAATATAGATAAGGAGTGGGCCAACATTGAATCAACATTATCTATTTTCAGGATTAATATTCATACCATTAGTGGAAGAAAGTATAAACATATGGACATAGAAGAACATGAGCTAGCACATTTCTATGTACTAAATAATTATGAAGAAATCTATCATTTTATGGAGTAAATA
This sequence comes from Cocos nucifera, assembly GCA_006176705.1. NCBI lineage: Eukaryota > Viridiplantae > Streptophyta > Magnoliopsida > Arecales > Arecaceae > Cocos > Cocos nucifera. The sequence goes on from QRFJ01000615.1 coordinate 442,804, forward strand.
TCTTTACATAATCAATATTATATATTTTTCATGAGATAAATTAAATAATAAGTATGTATTTATTGTAGAGAGCATAGAGATATATTATTACAACAAAATAATAGAGATATCGAGGGACGACATTCAAGGGAGTTTGCAGCTTGGTTCAGACAACGTGTAAGACAATAATAGTTTTATTCAACCTTTTATTACATGTAATGTGTACGTAGTCTAATTTATTTTAACTTATGTGTATGTTGTTGAAGATGATGTTAATGTATCATAATAAAGAAGATGGTGCAACCAAGGAATTTTATGATTTGGCATGCCACCTCGATCTTAGGATTTTGTGTTACAGCTCATATATTATTGGTGATATGAGATTTCATACAAGGAAGCTTGATATGCAGCGGTCGACTCAAAATAGTGAAATTTTAACATTGACAATCGATGGAGATAATGAGATTGAATATTATGGTATCCTTTTCGACATTATACAGTTAAGATATGGGTCAAAATGATTTATTTATCTATTTAAATGCCAATGGTGGGATATCAGCAATAATAGGATGGATATTCATAAAGATGCATACTTCACAAGCATCAACTTTGCGAGAACATGGTATCAATCGGATCCTTTCATACTCGCTAGTCAGGCAAAATAGGTATTATTCCTAAAAGATATGAGATATAAGAGTGAATGGCATATTGTACAAAAGATTGCACCAAAGGGTGTTTATGACATAGATATTCATTTTGAAATAGAAATAGATGAGGATTTCTTTCAGAAGGAATGGAATATAGCTAACTTGGGACAGTACAGTATCGACATTGGAAGCACATCTCCTCTGACTAGGGATGATGTGCAACCTAATAATATTGATGTTAGCGAATTAAATCTGAAAGTATCGGAGGATCATGATGACAGTGATGACAACTTCATAAATGATGAAGAGGAAGATTATACATTGATAGATTATGATGATGAAGATGTCGATAATCCTCTTGATGAAGATACAAACATTGATTGATAATATATAATTTTTCAAGAAACTCATATCTTAAATTTCATATATCATTTAGTATTGATATAATTTTTATCAAATATTATATTGTCTCTAATATATTGTTTGATATAGATATGGTACTAGGAGGATGACCCCGAAGGCTTGCACGAGGAGATGCCAGTAAATCAACTTCTTCTGATAACCAGACGATCACACTAGCTAGTCCAGGTTGATTTTACATATTATAGTTTTTATATTTAATTTGCTTTAATTTTTTATCATTTATAAATAATTAATTTTAAGTTATGCCACTAGGAGGATGATCTGATGGGGGGACCGACATGGAGATGTCGGTACCTCTTCATCATCTCAGCTGCACACTACTGGTGAGGTAGGTACATCATCTCCATGTCGGTACCTCTTCATCATCTCAGCTGCACACTACTGGTGAGGTAGGTACATCATCTCCTATCATAGGTTATTTTTTGTATTATAATTACTTTAAGTTTTTATCATGTATAAATAACTAATTTTAAATTTTATATTTTGTTGCAGCTACTGATACTGTGATTAGGCGGACACATGGAGCCGCCAAAAATGAGAAGCTATAGAAATGAAGGAGGGCACATCCTGGGAAGAGGATGAGGATTGTCATCCCATCGGGATATGTCATGCCTGTAGAGCACCATGTCAAGGATCCATACATGTGCGAGATAGGTATTATTATCCATTTGTATGCTCTCTTGATGCTGACTGATTGGCATAGAGTTACGAGACTACAATAGTAGGTCCTTCTCGATCATTTGCAGGTAACTAAATATAATTTTTGATAATTATGACACTTTTATTTTTTTTGATAAATCTCATATATTGTACATTATTTTTGCAGCATGATTTTGATATTCAGAAGATTGATACCCCATGTGTGTGGGAGACTATCCTTCAGCATATGGAGCGATTGCTTAGAGGATTCAGATATGAGCTCCATACCCACTAGAAGGAGGTCTTCCAGGCACATGAGGCAGCGACGGCATGTTAGACACCGCACAGGAGTGTATCATGCCCCGACTGGGATCTCCTCTACAGCAGATATGAGAATCCTACATATCGAATATAATTATTATGTATAATAAAAATATTGATTATTGAATTGATATGTTATTATAATATGTTCACTAATATCTTCATTGCATTTGTTTATTAGGCCTATTGTGATAAGGCCTCACAGAGCAGGTCAAGGCTCACAGTGATGCATTGCGGTGGATGAAAATCATTTGCACAGTATCAGTATAAGCTGGTAAGTACATATACATACATATTTAATGATTTGTTAGAGTAAATCTATGTCAATATACTTACATTCATAAATTTTAGAGGGACATTGAGACAGGACAGCTGTTCGGGCAGATTGACATCTACTAGAGGATCCATTATTGGATGATGGGCGAGTGGCTTCTCGGGACTAGGGAGAGACATGTGAGTATTAAGTGATTAAGTTCTGTTTCAATTTCATTATAAAGTTTAGACTTTTTATTATATTTACTTTTTTCTTTAATTAGGACCATATGATGGAGATACAATCCCAACCCCCAGCTGAGGGCTTTACCTCACCCATAGATGACGATATCTATGATGAGGTGCTCGGTAGGAGACCAAGCTATGTTACGAGGTTGGGATATGGAGTTATGGCCTCTAGCTCCTCTCGAGCAGCACATGTTTCTTGTGATGCTCATCTGCATGAGGCAGAGAGGAGACATGCTAAGATCGAGAGAAGACATCAGGAGGAGATAGCGGACCTACGGTGAGCCAATGCCAAGCTTTCATCCCTGCTTCAGGCATTTAGAATGAACCTCGATGAGTTATGTCACCGTATGCCTCCCCCACCGACTTTCAATGTTCCTGCTGATGCTTATGATCAGGACTCCATCGATGACGATGACGATGCCTCCCCCCACCAATATTATTTTATATTCTTTTTAATTAATATATTTTTAGTATTTATATTAGATAATTAGTTTGCAGACTTAATTTTTTAATTTAATGCAGGTTTATGATATGTCCCCATCGATATGGAGTTTTATTTTGTTTTATTAAAATTTTTTTAAAGAACATGTAGTATGTACGATATTTTGTATATGTGCATATTTTTTATATGGATGTTATATGGATATTTTTAAAGTGAACGAATTTGATTTTGGGATGCATTTATTTGTTATGTGGTTGTTATATCTTATGTTATCTATTATGTGGATGTCTACAGCTTTTAAAAAAATTGTATAAATAAAATCATTTTTTTCTTTTAAAAATATTTATCGATGCAGAAAAAACATAGATAAAGATAAATAGTGACGATACTTAGCATCGGCAAATGAGGATAACCATCGTCAATTATCGTGTCAGTGTGCCACTTTTAGCCATGCTTAATAATTATCGATGTAATTAAATATTACTAAATATTTATCGATGCAAATTAACATAGCAAAATCCAATATAAACAATGCCAAAAAGCATCCCAATGTGCTATCTTTGGCCATGCTTTACTATTACCAACGTAAATGTACGTCACCAAATATTTTTCAACATAACATAAGCGTGGGTAAAAATATTTTTGCCAACATAAGTTTCCATCGGTAAAAATATTTTTTTTCAATGTTTATTTTATGTGGGTAAAATATTAGCGATGATAAACTAACATCGATAAATATTTTTTTTGATGACTATTTTGCGTAGGTAATTAATTATCTATGTTTAATTAAACATCGATGAATCTTTTTTACCGACGAAAATTTGGAAACATCAGCAAATGGAATCAACAATGGCATTTGTGCCGACATTTTTTTTCGATGCATTTTACGTCGGCAGATGTATTTAGTGATGCTTTTGCAATATTTAGCTACTTGTTGTTTGCATAGCTAATTACTCTTTTTCTTGTAGTGACATGTCAATAGATGATTTTCATAGTAGGAGTTATACATGTAATTCTTTGACCTGAGACTACCATAGAACCTTGTATGCATGAATCCATATTTTGGTTAAGACTCAATCATGACTCAGTCATGAACGGGGTGTTCTGAATATGATGGAATATATATGGAGATTGTGAGTAGGTCAACATGAATTCGATCACTCCTAGTAAGAGGAGATCGCATCCTACTTGTTTTAATCAAATGATGATTCAAGAAGAATTTGATCAAAGCATGATGAAAATTAGAATTGGTTTCTAATATTTTATTAATCAAATCATTATCATGTGATTGAGAGAAATATGAATATAAAATTGGGTTTGATATATTTCCATACCCAAAGTTATATTCGGGATGCAGGGTGATCGAAGGATCTTGTTGCACAGTAACTTTCCGCTAAAGGATATTTTGGTATTTTCACCAAAATTTCATATCTACCAAATAGACATAATATGTTGCTAGACATCAATCTTGTTTTGCAGGTTTTATCAAATTAAAGAGTTTAATTAGATCGTTAATTAGAAAGTGTTCTAATTGATCAAATCGAGTTGTTAGTTTTAACCTAAATTGGTTTGGTTGAATTCTAACCAAATTAGGTCAAATCACATTCGGACCTACTATTGGCTAGATGTGGAATCCAATGGATTACACACAAAAAAAATCAATTAAGGGTTTAATTAGATTAGATCAAGTTTGCAGATTGAACATACTAGCACATGTCGCAAATCCTAGCACCTAGATTCGAATCGAATTCGAATCGGATTCCGATTTTGACTAATTAGATCCAATTTTGGTTAAATTAATTTTGGTTATTAATTGGGTTAATCTTTGGTTAGTTGACCAAGGGATTAGGTGCATTATACCTGAATCCAACATGCCAGAGAGTCTCTCTCTTGGCATGTGGAGGTTGCTTAATGCACTAGGGGTCTTAGCACATGGAAATGAATGGCACCCTTTTCTTATTCATTTTTATTCACACAAAGTTTTGTGAAGGGCATGGACTTCAGATAGGTAGCAGAAGAGTCCTTCTACAGGTTAAATTCTCTCATTTTATTTTTTAAATAATGGATAAGGACCAAGTCAATGTCGTTCCCTTTGTTGGCACCACCTGGACTAAGAGTCTAAGGCGCCTTGGACTCCTTCCATGCCCTCTTATCTCCACATCCTCCCTGGTGTTTGGTGCGCAAATTGAAGGCCATTGGATGGCCTCTAAGATTGATCTCATCCCTTGGTATTTGGCACCACTTATGGAGGATTGCAACTCTTCGAAAGAAAAATATGTAGAATTTTTATAAAAAGTCGTTCTGTTGCAAGGCACCTATTCGTATTAACTCTATGTAATCCACGTGGCTTTTTCTTTTGATAGGATATGAGAACCATGAATGGGCATGAGATGAGAATATGGTAAAGGCATGAGAATTTTGTGGAGGCACCCCTACATACATTATAAATAGGGGCACACTCCGGGAGTCCAAATCATTCAGAACTCTCTCCTTCTTTCTTACATACTCTCCCTAATTGTCCAATTTCTCTCTTTCTTCCCTTGTTAAGACAAAGTCCTGTTAAAGGACAAGTGGTCTGCTTTAGAATGAGGGCTTAGGAAGAGAGTAAAGAAAGACAAGGAGAATAGAAAGAAAGGAAATGGTAGGCCAGGAGGATGATAATAAAGGTTAAGAAAGATTATGCCCAAATAAATTAAAATTCTTATTATAAAAATTTTAATTAATATAATCAGAGGTGCTAGTGGCTTGATCGAGTTTCGGTGTAGATCAATATTGGAGGGTGAACATGTGGGTACCTGGTGGAACCCCTGATGGACTGCTGCCTGCGATCAGGGTCAAATTAGGATTTAGCGATCAGAGATATGTTCTTACACCCTATGTTATATTATAAATATATTTTATATTATTTAAATTCTAATAAGATGATCCTAGGATTTGGATTTGATTTTATAATTTCATAATACTTGCTTTGAAATCCATGCTTCCACCCTGTACACCAAACCCTATACTTTTTCCATAATTTCGCTATTCTATTTTGGCTTCGATTGAGCCTCTTTTCTCCAACATGGAAGAGCTAGGAGACTCCAATTAGGAGTCTCCTTCCTCCTGCCCCCCACTCGCATAACAATAGATGTTGGAGTTGGGCCTTTAGGTTGGCCTAAGAGCCCAAAGATTTGGGCTATTATAGCACACTAATATAGATTTGCACCCCTCTCTCATCTTCTTGCCCTCTACGTCTCTCTCACATCCTCTCTTCTTCACACCTAAGGAGTTAGGTGTGCTCCTTCTACCCACCCAAGAGTTGGGTGTTTCTTGCCAAAAGAGACAAAGAAGTTCTCTCTTCCTCGTCTCTTCCTTATGAGCATCTTAGAATCAAGCATTGATTTAGATCTGAGGGATGATCACAGAAGAGTGCATACAATTTTTTTTAAGTAGAAAGATCAAGATCAAGAAGAACATCCTAGGCCGTTCCTATATGAATACCTGTAGAGGTTGAATGTATGTATGGCTCTTCAAGAACATACGAGAAGATATCCACGTTTATCAAACTACAGTGAAGATATATCCATGCAAAGGTAAAGATCTGATCTTCATGATTAATGTTTCTATCTTGATCTTAAGCATATAATAAATCTTAGCTTTATGAGATGCGATCTCGTAGATGCATGCTAGATTAAAATTCTTTCACTACATTTTTGTATGTTGAACCTGCACGCATCCCGAAAAAGTTTCTACAATTGGTATCAGAGCCAGTTTCAAGTTCACATGCTTAAGATCAAGATCAGATATGAAATTCAAACTAGTTTTAAATTTTAATTAGATCTAAAATTCAGTTTAGATCTAACAATTTAAATTTGGTTTGGAATTCAGATTAGATCTAAATTTAGATTATATCTAAAATTTAGATTAGATCTTAAATTTTTTATTTTAATTAGATCTAAAAATTTAAATTAGATCTAAAATTTAGATTAGATCTAAAATTTTAGATCATAAATTTTAAATCAAAGATCTAGAAAGATTGTTTTAGGATTAATTTATAATCATCCTGACATAAGGTTGTCCTAGCATAATGGATACTATATTGAAAGTTTGTCCTAGGATGATAAGAGATGAGACTCTTAAACCAAAGTCATCTTTTGAGAAAAGGATTTAATTAAAAATAAAATATGATTTTATTTTGATGATCGCAATGAATCACTATGACCCTTATAGTAGGGTTGTATCATGAATATACATTAAGATAGTTGCAATCTTGCAATCTATGGTGAGAAACCAAAAGCTGAATCCAATTTGGAATAGGTTGATCAATTGGTGTCTAAAGAAAGTATTTAGAAAGGTAATTATTTAATTAGGACCATTGCATTGCATGGGGAGCCTCCTACCATTCTTCACTTATCCGATCAATTTAGTTGACCAAATTCTATTTTGGGGTTCTTAGAATTGAGTTCACTCCATCTGCTTTGTGCCATGAGTTCGGTCTTGGTGAACCAAGCCAAGGTCTCTCAAATAGATCCAAAGTAATTATGGATTTATATCAGATGTAAATTAACAATTAAGATAAAGAGACCTAAATTAAATCTCTTCATAGATATTAAGTCGAGCAGTCTTCCATTATTGTAGATGTGTGGGCCCTTTTTGGTGTTGGTTATTCTCGGCTAGATACAGTAGTTCAGTTGCATCGAGAAGATGCAACCACTCTATAGCATGAGATGCTGTAGGATGAAGATGGGATTAGATCCAACAACTATTAAGTAAGGGATCCAATGATGACTTCACTTATACAAAAATGGGGGTCTAACTTAACCAAGGAAAGAGGCCAATAACTGTCAGATAAGGCCTTCAGGACTTAGAGATAGAAGTTTGTTGCAACATGTTTGAAAAGTATTAGATAAGAGCTATTCACTCATTAATTGACACATCCTAATAACTATCAGATAAGGTGGTGTGCCAATCAGTGAAACTACAGAACCCACTTGAAACCCTAATGATGAAGAGGTTTCCATTTCTCCATCCGAGGAGTGTAAGAGATTCAACAAAATAGTGGAAGTTGAGTTTGTTTTTAAAATAAAAATTCTAAAATAAACTAAAATAAGTCAATTACAAAAATCTAACTAGAATCTTCTTTTCTCTATAGGAAATATCTACCTCCAATCCTATCACCCATATACTAGAAAACAACCATCTAACTGGTTTAAATTATAACGACTGGCTAAGAAACATGAAAATTATTTTGAATGCCAAAAAATTTAGCCATGTCATGGACTAAGATACCCCGGTATTACAAAACTATCCAATCATTGACCAAAAGGAAATGCTGGACAAATGGATGGATGACATAACAAGGTCAGGTGCTATATCTTGGCATCAATGTTTAATAAACTATAATCAGTATGAGGATCACTACAAGAAAATTGAATATTAACAATGAAAAAAATTTCTATCACTAATAATAAATTTTTGCCACCACAACACTGACAAAGAAAAAAGCCATCGCTAATAATATTAGTGATAAAAATTTAATTATTAGCAATGGGAGATGACATCACTAATTATAATTTTTTTTAAATAACTAAATATTAAAAAAATTATTAGCGATAAAAATTAAGCTTATTAGTGATGAAAAATTACTGTCACTAATAATAAACTATTAGTGATGGCTATATTATTATTAGTGATGGCTTAAGCTATATTATTATTAGTGATGGCTTAAGCCATCACTAAAAGTATTTAAATTTTCTAAATATTTTTATAATATTTAAATATAAAATAATTATTAGCAGCGGTGGATTTTGCTTATTAGTGACAAAAATCCTTCCATCGCTAATAATTTTTTTAAAAAAATTTAATAATAAATTTAAAAAATTAGTTAAAAATATTATTGATGATGGAATTGATGATAAAAAATTTTCCATTACTAATAATCTAGAACACAACCCAACTCCAATTTGAATCCAATTCGAAAATGATTCGAATCCAATTCAAAATTATACAAAACCTAATTTAATTAGACTTTAAATTCAAATATTACTTAGATTATAAAATCTAATTAGCCTTAAATTAAGTCAATATTAATTAAATTAAATTTGATTTAAATTAAATAGGAAAAATTAATTTTTATTTTAGGTTTAATTCAAATTTAATTTGAATTCAATTCTATTTCAAAATTCTATCAATCCTAATTCAATTAAACTTTTAATCCAAGTCCTACTTGGATAGTAAAATTCAATTACATTCAAATTAAGTCAAGCTTAATTAAATTTAATCTGATTTAAATCAATTAAGAGAAAATAATTTTTAGTTTAGATTCAATTTCAATCTAATTTGAATATAATTCGAATCTAATTTGAAATCCTATCAAACCTAATTCAATTAAATTTTAAATCTAAGTCCTACATAGATTATAAAACTCAATTAGCCTTAAATTAAGTCAAGTCTACTTAAATTAAATTAAATTTAAATTAATTAAAACTTGATCCATGATTAAATTTGAATCCAATTTGAACTTGATTCAAATCTCATTCGAAATTCTATCAAACCAAATTCAATTAGGCTTTGAATCCAAGTCCTACATGGATTATAAAATTAAATTAGCCTCAAATTAAGTCAAGATAAATTAAATTAAATTAAATTTAAATTAATTTTAAAAAAAATTAATTTAGGTTCAACTCGAATCTAATTCAAATTCAATTTGAAAACTTGTTAATCCTTTTTTAATTAGACTTTAAATCTGATTCCTATCTAGATAGTAAAATCCAATTAACTTCAAATTAAGTCAAGCCTAATTAAATTTAATTTGATTTAAATTAATTAGAAAAAAATAATTTTCTACTGGATTTGATTTGAATCTAATTTGAACCCAATTTAAATCTAATTCGAATGCAATTCAAATCCAATTCAAAATCTTGTGATTAGATTTTGAATCCAAATTCTAATTAGATTATAAAATCCAACTACCTTCAAATTAAGTTAACTCTAACTAAATTTAATCTGATTTAAATCAATTATAATAAAATAATTTTTAATTTAGGTTTGATTCGTATCCAATTTGAATCTGATTCGAATCCAATTCGAAAATCTATCAATCCTAATTCAATTAAACTTTAAATCCAAGTCCTACTTGGATAGTAAAATTCAATTACCTTCAAATTAAGTTAAGCTTAATTAAATTTATTTTTATTTAAATTAATTAGGAGAAAATAGTTTTTTGTTTGGGTTCAATTCAAATCCAATTTCAAACTGATTTGTATCCAATTTAAAATCCTATCAAACCTAATTCAATTAGACTTTGAATCCAAATTTTACTTAAAATATTAAACTCTAATTAGCCTCAAATTAAGTCAAGTCTAATTAAATTAAATCTAATTTAAATCAATTGAAATTTGATCCATAAATTAATTAAGTCTAAAAAATTAATAAAATCTAATATTAATTTTTAAACATCCAAAAAATGATCTAGAAGAAAATTTTAGTATTAAGATATAATTTTAAAAAATTATTATTAGCGATGGCTTTAGTGGTGGCAAACTTACCATTGCTAATAATTTTAAAAAAAATATTATTTTAAAATTATAATTATTAGCGATGGAGAACTTGTTATCGATGGTGTTTTGTCGTTCCTAATAATATTTTTTGTATTAGCGATCAAAAAATATTATTAGCGATGGAAAGAGCTATTGCTAATAATCTTTCCATCATTTTTTCTTACCTCACTGTGTGCCCTCGTTTTCCCCCACCCCACCGCCCACCACCCTCTTGTTTTCCCCACCTCACCATCTACCACCTGCTCATTTTCCCACCATCTCCCCACGCAATTTTATCCTCCACTGCCACTGCCCTCTCCCCTGCCCTTCGGTCCCCTCGCCATCCCCTCTCTCTCCCAACCGACGGCATCCCCTCAGCTACCTTCCTCGGGCCACCTCCCCCCAACTGCACCCGACCAACCTTCCCAAGCCCTCGACTGCCTCCTCCTGGTTGCACCTAGCCCGCCTCCTCGAGCCCTTGGCCAAAAGCTCCAAGCCACCTCCCTCCTTGAAATCCCAGCCTGCCAACCCCCCTCTCCTCCACACTTTGATCCCCCTGCCCCCCTCTCTCCCCTAGCTGCCTCCCTTGGGTTGCACCCAGCCCGCCTCCCATCTCCTCGAGCCTCTGGGTGCAAGCTCTCAACCTTTCATCTCTCCAAAACCCTAGCCCGCCCTTTGGTCACCCCACCACCCCCTCTCTCCCCCAACCGCCACCAACCAGCTGCACCCGGCCCAACTCCTCAAGCCCCCGACTGCCTCCCGCCTTCTCGAGCCCCCAGTCGTAAGCTTTCAGCCTTCTCCTACCTCCCCCCCAAAACCCTGACCTACCTCCCCCCCTCTCCCCACCCTTCGATCCCCCCACCACCCCCTCTCTCTCTCGACTAGTGGCTTCCCCCTGGTTGCACCCGGCCTGCCTTCCTGATCTCTCAGTCACAAGCTTCTGGCCTCCTCCCACCTTCTTGAAATCTTGACCCACCGCCCCCTTCTCTCCCATCATTCGGTCTTTCCACCACCCCCTCTTTCCACCGGCCAGCAGCTTCCCCCAGCTGCACCCGGCCCACCTCCCCAAGCTCCTAACCACCTCCTATCTTCCCAACCTACCTCCCATCTCCTTAAGCTCTCGTCTGTAGCCGCATCCCCGAGTCTTAGTCCCTGCTGGTCTATGCCTCTTCACGCCTTAATTCCTGTACGCCAGCCCGTGCCTCAGTCCTATATGGTAGCCTTCTTTTGTTGTGAGTATTAGCAATGATATTAGCGATAGCTAATAACATCATGAAAAGCTAATTTTTTATTTAAATTATGTTAATTAAGTATAATTAGATATTAAAAAATTAATTAATTAAGTATTATTTTATACAAAACTTGGGTCTCGGCATGTAAAGCACTCAAATCAACGAAAGGTTCAGGCAGCATTACAAACATAGGATCGAGACATGCCCTGCATGCTCCAATCTTGATATGCAGAGTGCTCGAATTGAGAAAAAATTTGGTTAGCATTGCAAATATGGCCAAACACCCGCTACTCTTGGATGAGAGTGCTGATGAGAGAAGTTTGACGATTGCAAACAGATGGATTCCCTCAGTTATCTTAGCTGTAAGTGCTGAACAAGAAAGATTTGTAGCTGCAACATGAATCAAACGTGCCTTACGGAGGAAATCCTGATTTTCGGTCCAGGTTCGTTCAGATCTGATCAGATCAAGAGATATATTTCAAAAATTTTTTCTTTGATCTATATCAGATCTGGGATATTTTCAGATCTGATTCTTATTATTTTAATAAATAAAATAAATAAGGATAAATTAAATCAAATTTAATTTACCTGATTTGGGTAATCCTATTACCCTGTTGATGATCCTGTATGCAGCGGAAGGTTCTGGATCTAGCCACGCAAGCGCCTGGCCTCTACCGGTATCCACTCAGGCTGGATCTGGAGATCCTCTTCTTCTCTATCACATCTCCAAAAATTAGATCTGGATCTGATCTGGAGGATCTTCAAAACTCCTTTTGAAGATCAGCAGTCGTCCTTTGCAGCAGCGCAGCCTTCTTGCTTTTGATCGCCTTTCTCTTGCTTGAATCGCACCAACAAAAATCCAAAACTCCTTTTGGACGTGGAGAGCAAGGGGAGAAGGTGGTTTGGCATGGAGAAGGAGGGGAGAGGCAGCCTTGGGGCGTATGGAAACTCTTAGCTTCAATCTCATATCATTTAATCTGAGTTGGGTACAGGGTCTTATTTATAGACTAGCTGTGATCCAACTCCTCTTCTTCCCAACCAATCACAACCCTTTGTGAAATCAGATCTAAATCTGATTGGTGGGAATAGAGTCCCCTGGATTCCTCCTTAGAGGGTGCCTAAGACCAGTCAAAGTTGGTTCTTAGAAGAACTCTAATTGGAATCCAAAAAGGAGATGGAGTCCTTGTCCAACAAGGACTCCTAGGCGCCTCCAACTTGGGCACACGCCTAGGGTGGCGTGCGCCCTTCTCCTTGCCAGGTTCTGGCAGGGGGACAGGCCCCCACCAGCTCTCCAATAGGTGCATGACATGTGGTCAAAAGTCAAAGTGTCAATGGTCAACGTTTGACCAGTCAAAGGTAGACTTTTGACCAAAGTCAAAGAACAAGAAATGGCAGGTGACCAAAAATGGCAGGTAATGTCTTACAAAATAAGACAACCTTTTCTGACTTGGACAACCTCCAGTCAGACCATATGAAGGCCTCTGATTGAGCACAAACTCCTTTGGCTCAGACAGGACAACTTATTTATGATAGCAAAAGAAGAACGTTAGGTTCAATCGAGTGCTAGCACGATTTCCTTGAACCTAATTGAATCTCATTCAGATCAATTGAACTAGATCAGTTCAATTGATGATCACCAGATTCAAACCCTTGTTTGTGTGACCCAGTTAGGTTCAGTTCTGTATGGTAATGGGATATGTCATGATCTCTATCATCGACATCATCGAAACTCCTTTCGATGGATCAGAACTCTTCTGATTCGAACAGCTAGAATGATCGATCATCTAAATCATTCTAATTGCTCCCAAAATCCACCAGTGACACCTAGCAGTATATGGTGGCAACCCATCAGAGCTGAATGCGAACCTCTTGGTGCAGCTACCTGTGTGATTAAGTTCTTCTATCTTGAGCCCCGATCAGATTAGGGTTAAGGTGAACTCGTCAAACCCTAGTCTCTGTCATATGATGTAATCATTCGATTCGAGTCCAATGTGAAAATCTAAATAGAAACTCTTTCTATTATTTCACTCTGCCATGGCCATGGGCTTCTGGACTTGATTCTCATGATTATCATAGGGCTGCTCCTCTACCACCGAGGTAGATAGATTCCATCTTGATGCCATCCAGTTCCTACAATGAACATGCTATAGCCAACATACACCTCAGGGTTCCATATGGCTAGGAGACCGAGTAATGGTGTAGTCAAACTATAACACCCTCAAGGTGAACTGCCGATGCACCTCAGGTCAAAGAACCAGACACACTACTGCAGCATCGAGTCAGTCATTGACGAGAAGGTAGACTCCCTAATGACTACTCGAGGTGGTCACGCTCAGTGCCCTCGTTCTCTAACGAGTACCTGTACTCTCGCTCCGGTGTCTCCACACCGTAGACTCAAGACTCATCTACTAAAGAGAAGCGATTGTACACCAACCTTCCGGATCAATCACCATCCTCGTGATGATCCTATGGTCGGGAGCAATTTATGAGTTAATAATGATTATTCATGTCTTAAATTTTCAACTCTTGAAAATATGAATTATCATTACCATTAACTCAAAGGATGTATCACAGACACTAAATACACATATGTGATAGAAAATAACCCATTTTATTGATTTTAGTCAAAATTACAATTTTGCCCCTAGAAGTGTATTACAAGTGTCAGCCAATTCTGGCTTCTAGGGCACATATATCTAACAATCTCCCACTTGTCCTAAAGCCAATTGGCTACAAGTCTAAGTCCCATCTTCTCAAGGTGGGCTTCGAACTTCTGCTGGCCCAACGGCTTTGTAAGTGGGTCTGCCACATTATCTGTGGAGTTGACTCTCTTGACCTCGACGTAACCCTTCTCGAGGTAATCGTGGATGAGGTGGATATCACCACGTTTGCTTGGAACTCTTCCAGCTGACAGCACCACCATTGCACACAAACAGACTCCCAGATGTCGACTTTCGATCATCTATATCGGACATGAAATCCTGAGTCTGTGTATCCCTGGACTTGGAGTTCTCCATTACCAAAGACCAACATTCATATCCTTAGTTCTTCTCAAGTACTTAAGGATACATTTCACAGAAGTCCAGTGTTCTTCACCTGGATTTGACTGATATCTGCTTGTGACACTCACAGCATGGGCTATATCAGGTCGTGTACATAGCATGGCATACATGAGGCTCCCTATTGCAGAAGCATAAGGGATCTTGCTCATGCGTTCTATTTCCTCAGGTGTGCTAGGGCACATCTTCTTGGAAAGATGAATACCATGTCTGAAGGGTATTAATCCCCTCTTAGAGTTTTCCATACTAAACCTCTTTAGTACTTCCTCTATGTACATCTTCTGTGAAAGTCCTAGCATCCTATTCGGTCTATCCCTATAGACCTTAATTCCTAGAATAAAGGATGCTTCACCTAGGTCTTTCATGGAGAATTCCTTGGACAACCATATTTTGACTGTCGTCAACATGGGAATATCATTCCCAATAAGGAGGATGTCATCCACGTACAATACGAGGAAGACAACAGCGCTCCCACTGACCTTTTTGAAAACACATGGTTCCTCTTCATTTTTGATGAAACCAAACTTTTTGATCACATCATTGAAACGAGTGTTCCAGCTCCGAGATGCTTGCTTAAGTCCATATATGGACCTTTGCAGCTTGCAAACCTTGTGATCAGTATCACTGGATGTGAAACCTAGCGGCTGTTCCATATAGATATCTTCCTCAAGATATCCATTTAGGAATGCCGTTTTCACGTCCATTTGCCATATTTCATAATCGAAATAGGCTGCAACGGCAAGCAATGTGCGGATGGATTTTAGCATAGCCACTGGGGAAAAGGTATCCTGATAGTCAATGCCTTCGCGTTGACTATAACCTTTTGCCACTAGTCTAGCCTTGAATGTCTCCACATTCCCATCTGCACCAATCTTTCTCTTGAAGATCCATTTACACCCAATAGGTACTATACCTTCTGGTGGATCTACCAAGGTCCAGACTTGGTTTGAGTGCATCGAGTCAATTTCTGACTGCATTGCCTCTAGCCATTTCTCGGAGTCGATATCTGATATCGCCTCGTTGTAGGTTTTGGGATCATCACCATGAGCACCATTACCTACGAGGAACATTTTCTCTACTTCCTCTGAAATAATACCTAAGTATCTCTCAGGGGGATGGAAAACTCTTTCCGATCTACGAGGTGGAGGAGGTAGTGTTCTTATTGGCTCAAACTGATTTGGTTCCAATTGGTCCTTAGCTCGTTCCACTTGTGAGACTTTCTCATCAAGCTTGATCTATTTTCCAATGCCGCTGTCTTGAATAAACTATTTTTCAAGAAAGATGGCATGTCGACTCACAATCACATTGTGGTCTTCTGGAATGTAGAAATAGTATCCTAATGACTCTTTAGGATATCCTATGAATCGAGCTCTAAAGGACCTAAACTCTAACTTGTCCGCTTGTTGTCTTTTGACATGAGCCTGGACAACCCCAAATTCTGAGATGACTCAGACTTGGTTTCTTACCGTGCCATATCTCATACGGTGTGGTAGGAACGGTTTTAGAGGGAACCCTATTCAGTAGATAGATTGAAGTTAACAATGAGTGTCCCCAAAGAAAATCAGGGAGGTCTGTGAAGCTCATCATGGATCGAACCATATCCAATAGAGTCCGATTTCTCCATTCTGAAACCCCGTTGAGTTGAGGTGTTCCTGGTGGAGTCCATTGAGAGACTATGCCATTTTTCCTTTAGATAGTCTAGGAATTCTCGGCTAAGGTATTCACCTCCTCGATCTGATCGAAGAACCTTAATGGGTTTTCCTGTTTGTTTTTCTACTTCATGTCTGAATTCTTTGAACTTTTCAAAAGCTTCAGACTTGTGTCTCATAAGATACACATACCCATACCTAGACAGATCATCGGTAAAGGTAATGAAGTAGACAAAATTGCCTCTAGCCGGCACATCAAATGGGCCGCACACATCAGTATGTACTAGGGCAAGGAGATCTGTGGCCCTTTCCCCATGTCCTACAAAAGGGAGTTTAGTCATTTTGCCTTGAAGACAAGATTCACAAGTTGGATATGACTCGGAAGTCAACGGACTCAATAGCCCATTTTTCTCCAATTTGTTGATCCTATCTTCTGCTATATGACCTAATCTCAGGTGCCATAGATATCTGTCGTTTGGACTATCCCTAGGTCGTTTGGCATTCACGTTTTGCTCGATAGTTAGAATAGGTACATCAATATGTAGCTGATAAAGACCATTAATAAGGAAACCATTTGCAATTTTATTTCTTTCATAAAGAATGTTACAATGGTCCTTAAAGAAGGTGATCACATAACCTTCTTGTGCTAAGCATGAAACAGAAATCAAATTCCTGCTAGCTGCAGGCACAAAATAACAGTCTTTCAAAACTAAGTCTAAACCAGATGGTAATCGAAGAGGGTATGTTCCCACGGCTACTGCAGCAACTCTTGCTCCATTACCGACACGTAGGATCATGTCTCCATCCCTCAGCCTCCTGCTATCCTCAAGACCCTGCATAGAAGTGCACAGATGAGCACTAGAACCAGAGTCAAGCACCCAACTGGATGCAGAAGAAACCGTAAGGTTAGACTCAATAACGAGCATACCTCCAGAAGGACCTTCCTTCTTGTTCTTCAGGGTGGCCAGGTAAGTAGGGCAGTTCCGCTTCCAATGGCCGTCGCTGTTGCAATGGAAACACTTTCCTTTGACATCGGCCTTTCTTCTTCGGCTCTGCCTTCTTCTTCTTTGATCCTTCCACCTTTTGCTTTTTCACAGACTTCTTTTTCTTTCCATAAGACTTTCTTTTGGAAGAAGTCCGTTCCATAGCAAGAACTGAGCCTTTAGAACCTTTCATAGAAAGCTCAGCGGTAACCAGCATATTCATTAATTCGGCCAAGGAATTCTGAAGTTTATGCATGTGGTAATTCATGATGAATTGCCCATATGCATCAGTCAAGGATTGCAGAATAATATCGTTCTGCAGGTCCAAGTCCAACTTCACACCGAGCTTCTCAAGCTCTTCCATGTCCTTGATCATTGTCAGACAGTGATCTTGGACTGACTGCCCATCACGCATCTTAGCCTTAAAAAGTCATTTCGTGACTTGATATTTGGCTGCGCGACTCTGTTCACCAAACATCTCCTGCAGGTGAGCCAACATTTGGCGAGCAGTCCCGATATCCTCATGTTGGCGCTGGAGCTCATCAGACATCGAGCCCAACATGTAATATCTGGCCTTATTATCTTCGTCTATCCATTTTT
The DNA here is from genome assembly GCA_006176705.1 of Cocos nucifera. Classification (NCBI taxonomy): domain Eukaryota; kingdom Viridiplantae; phylum Streptophyta; class Magnoliopsida; order Arecales; family Arecaceae; genus Cocos; species Cocos nucifera. The sequence continues at coordinate 460,799 of QRFJ01000615.1, forward strand.
CCAGAGACGCTCTCTGTTCAACAGATGGACGGGCTGGTAAGGTGGGAGGGTCCTGGTCCAAAACATGGGTTAACTTCTCAGAACCCAAAATAATTTTGTAGTTCCTGAGCCAATCTTTATAATTGGGTCCGGTCAGTCTATGTGTGTCCAGGATACGTGCCAATGGGTTGGACGCAGACATTTTTCCTGTAGAGAGTCAAAGATTCTAGTTAGATATTGTAATTTTGACTTGACCAATTTATTTAGGAATTTTATTTTTAAACAAATTAGCTCCCACTATTTTCTCGGATCCCTACACTCCCTCTGTAGAGATGCAAAAATCTCCATGATTAATGATTTCTAGTGGGTGGTGCGGTCTCACCAACTGACTCATCACCTCACCTAACAGTTATTGGTGATGGGTTAGCCAATGAGTGAACAACTCTTGTTCAATGATTCTCTAATCATGGTGCACCCAAACTTGGTCTCTAATTCATGAATCTCACCGTATCCGAAATATTGATCCACTCCTTAGTTAAGTCAGACCCACCATTTGCATAGACTGGGTTCCTAATTGAGTCTCTCACCGTATCCAAAATATTGAGCCCAACTCATCCTCCAGCCCATAGCATCCAATGCCTAATAGACATGGTTGCATCTTCCCGGTGCAACTGAGCCACTGTATCCAGCCGAGAACAATCAACCCCGGGAAGGGCCCGCACATCTACAATGGTGGAAGACCTCAGACTTAATCTTTTCTTAGGGAGAATTGATTCAGGTCTCATTAAACTAGACTTGGCTTAGTCATAACAATTATGACTAACCTAGTGGCATGGGTTAGCTCGGATTATTGACCACCTCAGATCAGAACTGTGTCAACAGATATGGCCAGGTAAGTGAGACCGGTGGAAGGAATATGCCATTAACTCGTACAAGAACGCATTCAGGTCGAGTAGCTTCCAATTAAAAACCAGTCGGTCGTATGTGCCAAACTTACCTTAGACACCAAATTGTTGAGTCAGAACCAATTGGGTTAGCCTACAATCCAGACTCTAACCTCTGAGCCTAATTAGGTCTTGCTTGATCGTGACTCGATCTTGACCCAGACTTAATCCTATTAGGCTGGTCAATTTAAGCATTGTTGATCCCATCTAACCAACTCTTGATTCGGTTTGATCAACCGCTTAGACCTAATTGAGCTACCCAAGCCCGAACCCAGTATTATGAATATGTCTTAGATCTGAAATTCTCAATTTTAGACCTAATTAATATTTCCATAAACTTAATTCTTAATTAAGTAGGGTTCATAAACAAAATATGCACAATAAATCCTAGGGTTTCAGGATCTAGGGTTTTGCAGAAAGTAAGTTTTGGGATTTCTGATTAAGGACGAACACGCAGCACCCCTACACATCATAAGAACACCCCATCGAATGGGAAGAGAGGGCCTTCAAACCCTTCTTCGTTCTTATGACCGGACGGCCAAGAGGAACGCCTTAATCAGGAACATTCAATACTACAAAACAGTATCAGATCTATATCATATATCTCATATACAAAGTAGATCTAATCATGGCATATTTTGCATACATCTCATGTATCGAATCATGCATGTTTTTAGATCTAAATTATCTCATAATAATCTAAAAATTAGATTTAAATTGATCTTATCAAAATAAACCCTAATCTAGACAACTATGTAGAACTATTCTACAACTAGTCTAGACATGCATCAATCACATCTCATATGATGTTTAAAATTAAATAATTTTATTTACTATTTTTTAGATGTTATTATAACCATTATAATATCAAAAAATAGTAAATAAATGGATCTAAAATATGGGTTAATCAAATTAAATTGAAAACATGCAAGACTATTCTATAGAACTATTCTATTCTAGAACTAGTCATGCATATCTTCTAATCTTAGATCCTAATCATTTAATTTTAATTTTTTCTGATTTTAGATCTGATCACATCTCATGTGACATCTAAAATCAATTATTTTTTAATTAAAATAAATTTAAAATTAGATCTAAACATTTTTAGAACCATGGCTCTGATACCAGTTGAAGGAAAATCCTGATTTTCGGTCCAGGTTCGTTCAGATCTGATCAGATCAAGAGATATATTTCAAAAAATTTTTTCTTTGATCTATATCAGATCTGAGATATTTTAGATCTAATTCTTATTATTTTAATAAATAAAATAAATAAGGATAAATTAAATCAAATTTAATTTACCTGATTTGGGTAATCCTATTACCCTGTTGATGATCCTGTATGCAGCGGAAGGTTCTGGATCTAGCCACGCAAGCGCCTGGCCTCTACCGGATATCCACTCAGGCTGGATCTAGAGATCCTCTTCTTCTCTATCACATCTCCAAAAATTAGATCTGGATCTGATCTGGAGGATCTTCAAAACTCCTTTTGAAGATCAGCAGTCGTCCTTTGCAGCAGCGCAGCCTTCTTGCTTTTGATCGCCTTTCTCTTGCTTGAATCGCACCAACAAAAATCCAAAACTCCTTTTGGACGTGGAGAGCAAGGGGAGAAGGTGGTTTGGCATGGAGAAGGAGGGGAGAGGCAGCCTTGGGGCGTATGGAAACTCTTAGCTTCAATCTCATATCATAATCTGAGTTGGGTACAGGGTCTTATTTATAGACTAGCTGTGATCCAACTCCTCTTCTTCCCAACCAATCACAACCCTTTGTGAAATCAGATCTAAATCTGATTGGTGGGAATAGAGTCCCCTGGATTCCTCCTTAGAGGGTGCCTAAGACCAGTCAAAGTTGGTTCTTAGAAGAACTCTAATTGGAATCCAAAAAGGAGATGGAGTCCTTGTCCAACAAGGACTCCTAGGCGCCTCCAACTTGGGCACACGCCTAGGGTGGCGTGCGCCCTTCTCCTTGCCAGGTTCTGGTAGGGGGACAGGCCCCCACCAGCTCTCCAATAGGTGCATGACATGTGGTCAAAAGTCAAAGTGTCAATGGTCAACGTTTGACCAGTCAAAGGTAGACTTTTGACCAAAGTCAAAGAACAAGAAATGGCAGGTGACCAAAAATGGCAGGTAATGTCTTACAAAATAAGACAACCTTTTCTGACTTGGACAACCTCCAGTCAGACCATATGAAGGCCTCTGATTGAGCACAAACTCCTTTGGCTCAGACAGGACAACTTATTTATGATAGCAAAAGAAGAACGTTAGGTTCAATCGAGTGCTAGCACGATTTTCTTGAACCTAATTGAATCTCATTCAGATCAATTGAACTAGATCAGTTCAATTGATGATCACCAGATTCAAACCCTTGTTTGTGTGACCCAGTTAGGTTCAGTTCTGTATGGTAATGGGATATGTCATGATCTCTATCATCGACATCATCGAAACTCCTTTCGATGGATCAGAACTCTTCTGATTCGAACAGCTAGAATGATCGATCATCTAAATCATTCTAATTGCTCCCAAAATCCACCAGTGACACCTAGCAGTATATGGTGGCAACCCATCAGAGCTGAATGCGAACCTCTTGGTGCAGCTACCTGTGTGATTCAGTTCTTCTATCTTGAGCCCCGATCAGATTAGGGTTAAGGTAAACTCGTCAAACCCTAGTTTCTGTCATATGATGTAATCATTCGATTCGAGTCCAATGTGAAAATCTAAATAGAAACTCTTTCTATTATTTCACTCTGCCATGGCCATGGGCTTCTGGACTTGATTCTCATGATTATCATAGGGCTGCTCCTCTACCACCGAGGTAGATAGATTCCATCTTGATGCCATCCAGTTCCTACAATGAACATGCTATAGCCAACATACACCTCAGGGTTCCATATGGCTAGGAGACCGAGTAATGGTGTAGTCAAACTATAACACCCTCAAGGTGAACTGCCGATGCACCTCAGGTCAAAGAACCAGACACACTACTGCAGCATCGAGTCAGTCATTGACGAGAAGGTAGACTCCCTAATGACTACTCGAGGTGGTCACGCTCAGTGCCCTCGTTCTCTAACGAGTACCTGTACTCTCGCTCCGGTGTCTCCACACCGTAGACTCAAGACTCATCTACTAAAGAGAAGCGATTGTACACCAACCTTCCGGATCAATCACCATCCTCGTGATGATCCTATGGTCAGGAGCAATTTATGAGTTAATAATGATTATTCATGTCTTAAATTTTCAACTCTTGAAAATATGAATTATCATTACCATTAACTCAAAGGATGTATCACAGACACTAAATACACATATGTGATAGAAAATAACCCATTTTTTTTAGTAGTCAAAATTATAATTTTGCCCCTAGAAGTGTATTACAAGTGTCAGCCAATTCTGGCTTCTAGGGCACATATATCTAACATTATGAGCCTTTTATTTTAATAAGAAGGGATGCAAATAGTTGATCATTGTTCTTATAAGAAATGTGCTAATAAAAAAATATTTGATAGGGATAGAATAGTTGCCCATTTATGTAGGAGTAGATTTATGCCAAACTTCAAGCGTTGGTATCTATATGAGGATCAAGACATGGGAGACCATTGCAAGGGCTTCAATGGCTTTACTTGTCCAAGACTTTGCTGATGTGCAAGAGCTTAATGGTGACAGGCTTAAGTAGATGATTAACACATTTGGTATTTGATCTAGTTATTGGTGGATATCCATGTAATAATCTTTTATATTGCAACCATTATAGTCATGATATACTATAGGATTGCTATGGTCATAGTCATGCTTACCCTCTATAGGGTTGCTACCCCCTAGATGCTAAGCAAGGCAGTAATTATAGCAACTCCTATAGTCCATCATGGTTATGGCAATTGCTACATGAAAGATTATTACATAGGCTTCCACTGATAAGTAGATCAAATCTACCAAATGTGCTAATCATATGCTCGAGCATGTCATCATTAAGCTCTTGCACATCAGTAAATGTATTAGACAAGTAGAGCTTCCCATCCGTGCATATTGTCTTCCACATCTTCCTATGCAGGTACAAATGCTTATAGTTTGGCATAAATCCACTTCTACATGAATGAGCAACTATTATATCACTATCAAGTATTTCTCTATTGACACATCTCTTATAAGGACAACGAGCCCATCCTTGAACTAAAAGTGCAGCATTCCTAAAAGCATAATCATAAAAGTAAAGTACATCATTTCAAATGGGGACGGTCAAGACCCACGTCCTATGCATGCAGACTTGGAGCTTGCCAAATGACTAGACTATACAAGCACATAAATTTTATTTTTAAGTTATTATTTTATTATTTAATAAAATTTATACTTCTATTTTGCAGCTCGAGGAGGTGACCGAGGGCCTGGAGAGGCTTTGATGACTACCTATGCAAGATGCACCTAAATGGAGGTGATGCATTATATTCTTGTTATTGTATAGTCAAGCTTGGATGGTCTGTTACATCGCAGACAACCGCTTGCATCCATCTCTACTAAAAAATATATCTCAAAGCCAATCATCAACCTATTGATCATTGAGCTATATCATAATTATAATTAATTTATTAATGAATAAAATATATTTTTGGTATTTTTTCATCATAAAGTTTTTATTTTCTAACAAACTTCATTATTGTGATGAAGTCCTTAGGACTATTTAGATTCGATAAGAGAGAATTTATTGATTAGTCCTTAAAATTATTCACGACCAAATGATAGGCTATTAATAAAGATGACAGCATCTATCGAGCATAGGTCACTATGTGCAATAAAAGTTGGTTATCCTCTTAATCAAGGAGTGTGGAGACACTGGTATGACATACAGATGAGATGTAAGAATATATCATCATTGAATGTGATCAACTTCAGAGCAATCTGCTATCAAGAATGTCTCTGATGGGATATAGGTATAAGTATCTCTTAGACCTGAGATCACCTTAGTGGTTTGCAAGCAACTCACTATGCTTTGGTACCAGACTAACTAAATTTCTAATTTAGTAATGAAAGATTTCTAGACATAGTCAAGTATTTATAAAGTCGGTGAGTGATCAGATGAGATTGACCACTCCAAGAGTTAGAGAAGAATGTATCACTATAATTCAATATAGCAAAACTTTAGCCAAGGTAATCCATGAGATGGATTTAATATTTTGAAATACAATATGGATAGCCTGATCAGAGTTGACAGTTAAACTCTGAGGTATCCTACAAGCATTTTGGTTAAAGAAATTAATTATATAGAAACTATATCCATATGGGTTCTAAGGATGTTGTTCTACACATTTGACCTATCCGATCGTCGGGTACCATTGCTAGATATTCATTTTGATTGATATAAAAATTTATTTCTATACTACAAGCTTAGGTTCAGACCTATGAAATCACACATATTAGAATTCACGATCTGATTGGATGGTTAATCAATGATTAAGAATCATTCTAGGATTAAATGATCAATACGATTGATGTTTAACCTAGTGCAAATGTTGCAGGAGGATTGATTAGCAATTAGATTGTTAATTAACTTAATTTAATTAAGTCAGAGGATTGAGATTAAGTCTAATTAAATATAATTTAACTAGATTTAGTTTATACTTAATAAGATCAAGTCCAATTGATTTATTGGATAAGTCAAGTGCAAGGAAGAACTAGTCCTAGTTCAACTAGGACTTGGGTCCACCCAATTTTCTAATTCGATTAGAAAATTAAATTAAAATTAAATTTAATTTAATCTAATTTAATTAAGTTCTTAATTAGGATAGAACCTAATTTAATTGGATTGATTAGCTTCTAGTTTAATTTGGTTTGAGAAACCATGTGGACCAAGTCAAATGAGGAGTCCTAGTGTGACTAGGAACTTCTATCTTTGCACCACCTATATTCCATGCATCCCACATCCCTCTCTCTCTCTCTCTCTCTCTCTCTCTCTCTCTCTATTTTGGCATGAATTCCCTCTCTCCTTGAAGTTCACACATGCCCAACCTCTTACTCTCTTTCCTACATGGTATTTTGTTATGGGCCAAGACATCTAAGGTAGTTAGTTTCCAAGTTTCCTATTCTATTGGATAGAATTTTAGGAAACTTGGACTCTTCCCTATTGCCACCCCCACCCTAATTTTCCTCTAAATTTCCATGGTAAAAAGAGGACTTTTGTGCACCTCTCTCTAGTGGTCCATGGCAAAAAGAAAGGAGGGGGCATCCAAGTGTTGGGCTCCCCAAAAAGTTGCCTTATTTGCTCTTGTCTTATCTAGGTATTTGACCTAGATAAGACTCCTCCATATCTCATTATTTAAAATAAATTTTGGATTAACTTTTTCATGAATTCTAGACCATTGAGAGAGATTTTGGGCATGTGAAAATTAGAGGAAAAAGCTTCTTGGGTATTGAGAAAAGAAAGAAGAAGAAGAGGGTTTTCTTCTAGGATTTCTTCTATTCATCCCTTTTCCTCCATTTTTGAGATTTATTTTTGAGAGTATCTCAGATCTAAAGTCTTTTTTTTTCCTTTTAATCTATGGAGAGTCCAAATCTTGAAGAAATGAGCATTGGATCAATCGTTGAAGAAGGATCAGCACAGTACTAGCATACCATACTGATTTTCGAAGATCAAACTTTTGATCAAAATTTGTGGACTCATGTGGACATCTCTTAGAGGCCAGACATGAATGCGGCTCAGAGCTACATCCTCAAGCCTAGATTAACAAGTTAGAATATCTAACTTGCATAGGTAATATGGATCTAATCCTATGTTACATACTTGCAATAGATCTAGCGTAGATCTGTGTCGATGCGATCAACACCTTTTCTTCTTTCTTATGTTTTCAACTTCTGATTTAATTGAAGAAAAATCCTAATTTCTCGACTCAGGTTCGTTCAGATCTGATCAGATCAAGAGATATAATTCAAAAATTTTCTCTTTGATCTGTATCAGATCTGATTTGGGTAATCCTATTACCCTGTTGATGATCCTGTATGCAGCGGAAGGTTCTGGATCTAGCCACGCAAGCGCTTGGCCTCTACCGGTATCCAGTCTGGCTGGATCTGGAGATCCTCTTCTTCTCTATCACATCTCCAAAAATCAGATCTGGATCTAATCTGGAGGATCTTCAAAACTCCTTTTGAAGATCAGCAGTCATCCTTTGCAGCAGCGCAGCCTTCTTGCTTTTGATCGCCTTTCTCTTGCTTGAATCGCACTAACAAAAATCCAAAACTCCTTTTGGACATGGAGAGCAAGGGGAGAAGGTGGTTTGGCATGGAGAAGGAGGGGAGAGGCAGCCTTGGGGCATATGAAAACTCTTAGCTTCAATCTCAATTCAATCTGAGTTGGGTACAGGGTCTTATTTATAGACTAACTGTGATCCAACTCCTCTTCTTCCCAACCAATCACAACCCTTTGTGAAATCAGATCTAAATCTGATTGGTGGGAATAGAGTCCCCTGGATTCCTCCTTAGAGGGTGCCTAAGACCAGTCAAAGTTGGTTCTTAGAAGAACTCTAATTGGAATCCAAAAAGGAGATGGAGTCCTTGTCCAACAAGGACTCCTAGGCGCCTCCAACTTGGGCACACGCCTAGGGTGGCGTGCGCCCTTCTCCTTGCCAGGTTCTGGTAGGGGGACAGGCCCCCACCAGCTCTCCAATAGGTGCATGACATGTGGTCAAAAGTCAAAGTGTCAATGGTCAACGTTTGACCAGTCAAAGGTAGACTTTTGACCAAAGTCAAAGAACAAGAAATGGTAGGTGACCAAAAATGGCAGGTAATGTCTTACAAAATAAGACAACCTTTTCTGACTTGGACAACCTCCAGTCAGACCATATGAAGGCCTCTGATTGAGCACAAACTCCTTTGGCTCAGTCAGGACAACTTATTTATGATAGCAAAAGAAGAACGTTAGGTTCAATCGAGTGCTAGCACGATTTTCTTGAACCTAATTGAATCTCATTCAGATCAATTGAACTAGATCAGTTCAATTGATGATCACCAGATTCAAACCCTTGTTTGTGTGACCCAGTTAGGTTCAGTTCTGTATGGTAATGGGATATGTCATGATCTCTATCATCGACATCATCGAAACTCCTTTCGATGGATCAGAACTCTTCTGATTCGAACAGCTAGAATGATCGATCATCTAAATCATTCTAATTGCTCCCAAAATCCACCAGTGACACCTAGCAGTATATGGTGGCAACCCATCAGAGCTGAATGCGAACCTCTTGGTGCAGCTACCTGTGTGATTAAGTTCTTCTATCTTGAGCCCCGATCAGATTAGGGTTAAGGTAAACTCGTCAAACCCTAGTTCTCTGTCATATGATGTAATCATTCGATTCGAGTCCAATGTGAAAATCTAAATAGAAACTCTTTCTATTATTTCACTCTGCCATGGCCATGGGCTTCTGGACTTGATTCTCATGATTCATCATAGGGCTGCTCCTCTACCACCGAGGTAGATAGATTCCATCTTGATGCAATCCAGTTCCTACAATGAACATGCTATAGCCAACATACACCTCAGGGTTCCATATGGCTAGGAGACCGAGTAATGGTGTAGTCAAACTATAACACCCTCAAGGTGAACTGCCGATGCACCTCAGGTCAAAGAACCAGACACACTACTGCAGCATCGAGTCAGTCATTGACGAGAAGGTAGACTTCCCTAATGACTACTCGAGGTGGTCACGCTCAGTGCCCTCGTTCTCTAACGAGTACCTGTACTCTCGCTCCGGTGTCTCCACACCGTAGACTCAAGACTCATCTACTAAAGAGAAGCGATTGTACACCAACCTTCCGGATCAATCACCATCCTCGTGATGATCCTATGGTCGGGAGCATTTTATGAGTTAATAATGATTATTCATGTCTTAAATTTTCAACTCTTGAAAATATGAATTATCATTACCATTAACTCAAAGGATGTATCACAGACACTAAATACACATATGTGATAGAAAATAACCCATTTTATTGATTTATAGTCAAAATTATAATTTTGCCCCTAGAAGTGTATTACAAGTGTCAGCCAATTCTGGCTTCTAGGGCACATATATCTAACAAACTCCATTACCTAATTCAATTTTCGAAAACTTTGATCGAGATTGGACTCATGTAATATCTTTAGGCAGATGCATGCCTAATCATCCAAAGATGCAATTAGAATATCTAACTTCATAGGTATAATCTGTCTCTATTACATACATTAATAATTAGTGTAGATTGTGTCGATGCATAACACCTTTCTTCTTTCCTATATTTTTAATTTTTAATTTAATCTCATGCCATAACCATATAATAGGATCCTAGATCTAGGATCTTCTCTAATTTTATGAATAAATTTTGATTTATTGCAGTCTTCCACTGTCTGATCTTGAAAAAGTTTCAAGATCTAGCCCTAAAACTCTAGATCTATTTTCCTTCAATTGGTATCAGAGTTTGGTTGATTATTACATGATTATATGTGCATGTTTAGATTATTTCTTTGATTAAATTAGATTTATAATCTAATTATTAAATCTAAAATTAAAAATTATGATAACACGAACTAATATAAGATTGTTCTACTATATGGTTTATCTCTTATAGTGAAGAGGTTGTCCTAGTTCGTGTAGATCTATTTTCTATCATAAATTTATTAGATATGATTTAATTTTATTTATAATTTATTATATTTAAAAAATTTTATATCTAAAAATAAAAATTTTAGATTGCATGGACTAATTATAAGGTTGTCCTATTATAATGTTTACCCCTTACAATGGTTGTCCTAATGCATGTTGATCTAAAATATTGATCATAAAATTTTAGATTAGATCTAAAAAATTTTATGATCTAATTAATAATATTTTAATCTAATTTTAATTATCATAAATGTGTTAGATTTGATCTAAGATAATTTATGATTGATTATAATTGAAACTATTTCAATTACATTAACCTATTTAGATTAGATCTAAAGTAGTTTCATGCTTATCTTATTTGCATATTGATTATGAATCAAATATGCAACTTGATTGGTAGAACCATATTATAAAAATATTTTATAAATATAAAAATTATTTTTGAAATACTGAACCTCAACCCTCAGCCCAAAAATTAATTAAAAATTAAGAAATTATTTGATTAGAATCTAGGATTATGAATTGAAGATCCTAAGACACAAATCATAACACATTGGGTTAAATGGGTTAGTGGAGATTAGGTCCATTAATTGGATTAGACCTAGGGCTAGATTAAAGAATGCACTTAATTAGAGAATTGACTAAATCTAATCAATTATTGTCTTAGATTAGGTTAAGAATTTTTTAGATCAATTACAATAGTTGTAGGTGGTCAAGTCCATATCTTTAACGAGATCCAAAATTGACTTGATTCTTGGCTATGTGGTCTAGCATGAACTGTTAGGTTAATCTAATTGAGACTAATTAAATCAATTGGTGTCTAAGGTAAATCAGACCGATGGTCTTTAATTGGCAGCCCACTTATCTAGCCATTTCTGATGGTGTCTAAGGCAAGCTTTGGTAGACCCTCCCACCGATCGAACTTATCTGGCCTCTTGATGAAATTATATTTTGATCAGATCACTTGACTATTCAAACTGACCCATGTTAGCTAGGTAAATTAATGTGACTGATTTAGGTTCTCCTAGACCAGCCTATTAATGGTCTCCCTCAAGCTAACTTGGTGAAGCCAGTAGGAGGATCATGACAAGCTTGTTCATCTAATCTTCTCTCTTTCTTAAATTAAATCCTCTAAAATTATTAGATCCTTAAAATGAAATAGTTATGATGATAACTAGATCATAAGCTCTCATTAAGTGGATAATAATGCATCCATTAGTTGGATAATCATTGGAGGCCCATAGGCCTGGTGCTTATCCGCTAATGGAATTATCATTCATAATATGATTTCTTGGCTGTCTCTCTAAATGATGGTTAGGTTAACCAACCATAGTTGGGCTTAATCATTCATTAGTTAGAAGGATAAAGTATGATCTTGTCAATTACTAATTAGGCTTCTGGTTCTTCTTTTTTAAGTTAAATCCAAACCATAGTTGCTCTATTCACTGTTAGACAGTGATAAACTTATGGAACCTAACTTCGATAATAAGTATCAAAAGTTGAATGTTGTTCAGCAGCATGAAGTAGTTTGTGCTAGGGTCTCTTTGCCCAGATTAAACATAAGGTCCAAGAATAACCTAGATCAAGTAGAGTGCTATAAAGGGTAGGGGCATTGAAAGAGGAATTGTCCTCAGTATCTTGATTTCCATGATCCCAACAGGCTGAATAAGAGAGATGAGCAAGTAGTTACTAATCAAGGATGTTATATCGTAACACCTTGTAATTTCTCTATTTGTGATATTTCTACTTGGATATTGGATACCGAAAGTCTAATCCATATTTGCAATATGTTGCAAGGACTTTAAATTAGTAGAAGATTTGAAAATAATGAATGATTCCTGAATGTTGGAGATGGAAAGTCTATTCCAGTTCTAGATATGGAAATAGTTCAACTTATTCTCAATACTAATATAATCTTTTTAAATGAATGTCATTATTATCCTTCCTTTCTAATGAATATAATCTGTGTTAGTCTTTTGACCAAAGATGGTTATCATTTATTTATAAAAAAAGATTATTGTGATATCATTATTAATGATGTTACAATAATACAAGGATAACAAAAAAGGGATATTTATAATTTATCACAGCCTGTGAGTGTAATGTATACTTCTAGAAAATACCTTAGATTAGATAATATCTCTGATATCTACCTATGGCACTGTAGGCTAGGTCAAATTAACAAGAACAAGATAAATAGATTGATCCAAGAGGAAATCCTCGAAGTCAGTGATTATGAATCACTTTCAACCTGTGAGTCCTATCTTCTTCAAAAAATGATCAAGTCATCTTTTACTAAAAAAGATAAAAGAGCTACTGAGCTCTTAGGTCTAGGACATACTGATGTATGTGGACCTATGAGTATAAGTGCTATCGGTGGATATTTCTACTTCATCACTTTTGCAGATAATCTATCTAGGTAATGTTCACGATTGTTCTATCTTAAATGAAAACAATATGTCGAAATTCATTTGAAATGCTTCAAAAGATTCTAAACGTGAAGTTAGAAAATTAAACTTTGAAAAGAGTATTAAACTCTTCGATCGAATAGAGAGGTGAATATCTATCCAGTGAGTTCTTTGACATATCTAGGAGAGAATGGGATTCTCTTACAGGTGGACCTCCCTCCAACCCGTGAATACCCCATAAGATTAATAATATATGAGGTATCAAAAAGAGAAATCGACACTTGTTAGACATGGTTCGATCTAAACCTAGATGGAGTCTTTGTGTGTGTGTGTGTGGTGTGAATTGTGATGATGTGGGACTAAGATGATCGGGAGTTTTCTTCTTTTCCTGCCCCATCTCCATCCCATGATGATTATTTTTTTTCCCATGGTCGGATAGATTTCTACGGTGCTTCACTTTTGGTCGCGGGTCTTTTTACTTTGATCTCCAGCCTGCCCTTCTTTGACCTCTATAAGACACCTGCCTTGTGCGATGGCCTTCTGTCATATAATATTCCACATTGTACTAAGTAACAAGAGAGTCCCTATCGCAAAATCAGCTTCACTTTCATATGACTATTAACCACAGCTGGAATCTCTAAGGTATGTAGAGCCCTTAACACTCCTGCTCACCTTTACATGTGGATTGTCTGACGGGTGTGAGTATTACCGGTCTTCTCGAGATGAGGTATTGACAATTCGTCATTCGAATTTCTCGTTCATTGATCCTATGTCCAAATGTTTTGCAACTAGATCTAAGCTTGGGATACCCCATATCTGAAAAGTTGTGAGTTTTATAGGATACCGTAAAGAAAGTAAGTAGCGTTGACGCTATTTAACTGAGTATCTACTGATGTGAAGAGAAGACTATGTGACTTCCAATTCAGGTTAAGAGCCAATCTTTTTAGGAAAGAAGTTTCTTGTGAAGAAATTATTCTCTAAGATTTTGAAGGGATGAAGTTCAACAAGTAGAAAGACGGACTACACGTATAGCTAAACCTAGTCAAATTTGATTAGATTAGATAATGAGTGAGTCCAATATACATGCATCATTAAGATGATTTAGTAGAGTACCTACTAGCAGTTGGATATGATACTATGGTTTCTTGCTTGTGGGATGGGTTGATCCCATGGAACTCGATGAGAATGATGAGAATCTAATCACGCTATATGGATGTAATACAGAGATCTTAATTTGAGAATAGAGCTTTGAGGCCATGAAATCGAGATGGAGTCCATGAAGGTCAATGATGTGTGGATAATTGGTTGACCACCCGAATGTAATTAAATCGCATTAAGTGTAGAATGGATTATTTAAATGAAAGAGCTTATCGAGCAAGACAAAATAAGGTGAGACCTATTAAAGCCCATCTGACTTCGCAAGGGTATCGTCAGATGCTTAAGTGTTCTTCGCACTATGAAGTGAATCGTATCAGTACTCTAATCGGCAATGCTCAAGCCATCTCATATGGCAGATAATGTGTTGTGATTTGCTGCTCCATCCAGCGTGGACTATGAAAGTTTGGAGTGGAGTTGAAGACTATCTTTCTCTCATTGAGCAATGCTGACTGAAGAGGTTAGTATAATAACACCTAGTAGGGGTTCACATCTTACAGATGAGGATCCAAGGCGGTAGGGCGAGAGGACGTCAGAATCCATTTATAGGTATGAGCAAAGCAGGCATCTGCGAGAGTATAGAACATTTGTGATTATTGAAGGGATAACTGGAGAATGCATGTGAAAGTTAGGAAGAGGAGAGAAGAGGAAGCGCAACGGAGCAAGTGTTCTTACCCAAATGGGGTCCTTTCATCCTCCATCCACTTTATATCCGTTGTGTTGCGCATTGCCCACACTGCTATTCTTCTTTAATTATCCTTACATATGTGTTGCTATGACGATTCTCTTAACTTAGTATGACATTTCCCTGCACTACAAAGAGAATAAAAGCCTTTTGGTTATCATCTCAGTTCTCTATCCATAAGGTCTTGGGTGAAGCATTCTATATCTCTTAGGGAATTGAAGATCTATGGGTTTGATAGTAGTCTATTAGTGTAATGTCTCTTTGGGTTAGCCAGTTCCCACGTTATATAGAGACTTGTGTTGGAACAGGTTTTCAAGCGACTCGGTGACGTAATTTTAAAAAAGAGTTATCTCATCGATTAGGTCCTTGTATAATCTATTTCTTCTTCTTCTTGACCAGGATTGTCAACATACTTAATTAAGAGAAAGAGTCAAGAGTAAAGTTCCATCATATGATCGTCAGTGGATTCTTATAGTGATTTTATCGTCTTACTCGCTCACTATCGACATATTGTACGAATCAAGTGATGTGGCATACGCTCTTTAATTTATGAGTAGATAGTAGTTAGTATTACCAATTTGATCACTAGTATATAACACTCACTACGAAAGTGAGGGGATTTATGCTCTCGGTCTGATGCGAGGAAATCTAGATATTGGTATGACGCTGTGGAGATATCGTGAGTCCCTAGAGTGAGGAGAAAGAGGTTCAGCCATCGCATAGGTCCCGCAAAATAAAGTTTTGGCTATGCGCTCTGAGAGGCTATCGGTTGAAGGTTTGTGATCGACTTATTAGATTTAGGAGCATTCCTATATATAAGATGATTCTACTTATGAACGTTAAGCCTCTTATCGAGTCTTAAGCCACAACAAATATGAGATCATCGAATGATGTGATGAGCACAATACACAGTGGGTATAGTTGACATTTGATCGTAAGTTATTGTATTGATTAATTTATACTCTTTAAGGAATTAGATATAATAGACGTCTATTACGTGATTGAGAAGAGATATAGGAAATTTCTTGAGAGATTGCGCCGATTTGTTGTTTATTAGTAACAGTGGAGCCATTGTTTTAGTAAATTGTATTACCATTGTTACTTCTGAATAGTGGGTTGGTTTTACCGTGTGCAAATGGTCGCACATATGTGAGATAAACTTTAGATGTTTATAGTCTATAGCAGTGTATTGTTTTTAAGGGTTATACTTTTTATATAATTTAAGAACAAGTTTTATCGAATTCATTAATAGAGAGTGGTTAGAGCACAAAATAACCTAAGAATATTCTAGAAATAATGACATAATTCCCTTATTCGTTTAAGGAATTCTCATGTGGTAACCTTATTGATAGAAGGTGTTGATGCAGGTAATTTGACCTTTGAATATTATAATTTTATGATGAATATAGATTGTGGGAATTTAAAATCAATTTAAGGTTATAGGTATGCTCTGTTAAATACCATCCGTTATAATTATGGATAGTATTATTTAGTTCAATTTCTGGAATTCTTGAAATCTGAAGAAGAAGTTAATACCATGAATAAGTGAGGTTTGTTGTGGCTAAACTAAAGGAAGGACTCCTTTCCGTAATAAATCTTGATGGAGAAGTTGTTTTAATATAGTATATGGCGGTTGGTTTGAACCGAGTTTGGTGATCTAGCTAGCCCATTTGCCGTAGACAATGCTAGACTCTGAAGGTATCGCGGGACCTAAGTTGTGCTGAAAGGTTGAACACAGTTCACTCCACGCTAGTCTAATAGGATGCTAATGACCACAATTCCTTAGGGATCACTGCAGATGAGGATAATGAATGTGTATTAGTAGTAATGGCAATGGAATTGTCCTATTAGAGATCGTACGTCTCTTGTACTTTATCCGATAGCTTACCTAAATATTACATATATAAGTGAATTTTGAAAAGATTTATGTTGAAGTTGTGGCCAGTTAATGTAAGTTTTCAATATTATATACTCTGAAGAAATTCACATCTGACTAGGGTATATAGCGATTCTTAGTATCTGATAAGCAGAGTGTTATTTGGAACTTCTGAATCACGAATGATTCATATCTCGTCCTTGAAGGTTTGTATTCTTTTTTAGCGATTATTGTATTAGAGATAATTAGGCAAAGGTACAGTTATAACAAATTTTGACTTCTATAAAAGTAAAGGTAATTGCGTCGAATAACTGAAGAGTTTGGAAGGAGTTCGACAAGCCGCCCATAAACCTAATAGTTTAGTTCTGACTGTATCATGAGAGTTGCGCGAATCAGCGCATCAATGTTCACGAAAACGTGGCGCTGAAGCCATGGAATCTGACTGAAGAAGAAATTCGAAAGGAGTTTGGCTCTTGGAGAAATCAGACTTGTTGGAGAAGTTTGGAAGGAGTTTGACCACTGAAGGGGCCCGACTGATGGAGAAGCCTGGGAGTAGTTCGACTGAAGTCCAAAAAAAGTTCGATCGTTGGAGGAGTTCGGCTACTAAAAAAGTTCGATCACTAAAGGGGTTCGGTTGGGGTTCGACCGTTGGAGGAAGAATTTCTGATCGAAGCTCTTCCGTGCTTACCAGCTGCATTAAGCTAAGCATTAGACTGGACTTCGATGGGAGCGGGGTTTATCCCCAACAATAGTCCCCCCACTCTCGAGTTCAAAATTCAAAGGAAGGGAGTACAAAAAAGGCAACTATCGAAGTCTTTTTTCAGGCTCTGCATCCATTAAGGTTGAAGTTTGGGGGAGATCTTATCGCCTGCTGAGGTTGAAGTTGATCTTATCTCTTATTAAGGTCAAAGCTTCTGGAAGCTTGTGGGAGATCTTATCTTCAACCAAGGTTGAAGGAGATCTTATCTTTTATTGATGTTGATGTTGAAGCTTGGAGGAGATCTTATCTCCAGCTAAGGTTGAAGTTGAAGGAGATTTTATCTCCTATTGATTGAAGTTAGAGCTCAGGAGATTCTTATCTCCAACCAAGGTTGTCAAAAGTTGAAGCTCGGGGGAGATCTCATATCCTTTAGCCGAGGTTGAAAGAGATCTTATCTCCTATTGAATAAACGTTGGAGCTCGAAGGAGATCTTATCTCCAGTCGAGGTTGAAGTTGGAGCTCGGGGAGACCTTTATCTCCAACCAAGATTGAAGTTGGAGCTTATCTCTTGTTAACGTTGAAGTTGAAGCTTGGGAGAGATCTTATCTTCAGTCGAGATTGAAGTTAGAGCTCGAGGGAGAGCTTATCTCCAACTGAGGTTGAAAGAGATCATATCTCCTGTTGACGTTGACGTTGAAGCTTGGGAGAGATCTTATCTCCAATCGAGGTTAATGTTGGAGCTCAGAGGAGATCTTATCTCCAGTCGAGATTGAAGGAGATCTTATCTTCTGTTGACGTTGAAGTTCGGAAGAGATTTTATCTCTAGCCGAGGTTGAAGTTGATGCTCGAGGAAGATCTTATCTTCAGTCGAGATTGAAGTTAGAGCTCGTGGGAGATCTTATCTCCAACTGAGGTTGAAGGAGATCTTATCTCCTGTTGATTTTGAAGTTGAAGCTCGGAGGAGATCTTATCTCTAGCTGAGGTTGAAGAAGATCTTATCTCCTATTGATTTTGAAGTTGAAGCTTAGGGGAGGTCTTATCTCCTATACCAGAAGCCTTCTATTTGGCCTAAAAAAGAAGTCTAGCTTAATCTTTTTCTATTATAATTCATAAAAGATAGGAATGTTGAAATAAGAATTCTTTATCGAAAAGTGGTTAATGATATTGCAAGTTTTCAAAATTTTAATGTTGACACTATGTAGCTCCTTAAAATCTTTTCTTGTCAATGTCCCCTGACCATGGTATTGATACTTCCACGTAGGGATTGACTTCTTTAAGACCATCTCCTTGGGTCTCCCCCGATTGCGAAAGAGCTCTTGGTTGCTCTCCTCTTGCGTTAGGTTGACATCTGAGGAATCAACCCAGCCGACCTCTCCTGATGATCTCCTCGATTTCATCTTGGAGCTGAATGCATTCTTCAGTATCATGGTCGTGGTCATGATGGTAGAGGTAGTACTTACTTCGATTTTGCTTGTTTGGGGAAGATCATAATTCTTCTGATCTTGATAGCTGATTCTTAATTTTCATCGGAACTTGAATTTTAGGAGCATTAAGGGGGGCGTAGTTGTGGAACCTTCCAGAGGGAGAATTTCTTCACACCCTTCTGTCGGAGCTTCTTTGATGATGAGCTCGAGGACGAGTTCGGGCTCGCTTGTGCTCAGGGGGAGTCCTTAAGCACGGTCGAACTTTATTCAGTCCTCCTTCAGTAGTGGGTCTATTAGACTCGCCCTTCCGTCGTTCTTTTGCAGCTTATTCATCCTTCAACTTGAAGGCTTCTTCTGCACGAACATATCCTGAAGCCTTTGATTCAGAAGATCTTCATGATCATTGATCTCTAGAGTTTTCTGGTGGAATGGGAGCAAAGCTTCCCCTAGGGTTGAATCATGGTCCGTGCAATGGCTCTCCACCCTTTGTTTCTCCTTTTCCGAGGTCACTAGTCGGCCAGCCCGAGTCGACCGTCCCCTAACCGAATCATGAGGCTCCGAAAGAGCTTGCTCCAGTTGAATTGGCACCGGAGTCTGTCGATGTATGGCCTGCACCATCTCTATGAGACCGTGAACCTGTTGGACCAACAGGTTGAACTGCTCCGCATCCACTATGACTGCAGGTGGAGCTTGAGTTATCGGAGCTAGAGTGGGAATGGATTGATCTGGATGGGATCTAGCTGTAGAGGCCATTGATCATTGAGTCGAAGCTTTCCTCGGAGGTTTTTTTTTTTTTTTGGGAAGAACTCTAGAGAACAAGAAGACTACTGAGCACTCCTTTAAGATCAAGGGATAAATTCCCCTCCCACTGAAGTCCGGTCTTACGCTTAACCTAATGCAATTGGTAATCATGAAAGAGCTTCGATCAAAAATTTTTCCTCTAATGGCTAAACCCTAGTCGAACTCCTCCAGCAGCTAAACTTTTTCAGTAGCCAAACTCCTCCAACGGCTGAACCCCAACTGAACTCCTTCAGCAGTCAAACTTCTTTCGAACTTTAGTCAAAATACTCCCAAGCTTCTCCACTAGTCGAGCCCCTCCAGTGGCCGAGCTCCTTTTAGACTCTTCTAGCAGTCTGATTTCTTCAGGAGCCAAACTCCTTTCAGATTTCTCCTTCAATCGAATTCCTCTAGGAGCCAAACTCTTTTCGGACATTTCTTTCAGTCAGATTCCTTAAGGGACCGAACTCCTTCCGAACTTTTTCTTTAGTCAGATTTCTATAGGAGGCAAACTCCTTCCGGACATCTTCAACAATCGAATTCCTCCAAGAGTCAAACTCCTTTCAGATTCCTCCAGCAGTCTAATTTCTCTAGGAGCTGAACTTTTTTCAGATTTCTCCTTCAATCGGATTCTTCTAGGAGTCGAGCTCCTTCCGAACATCTCCTTCAATCAGATTCCTCAAGGGACTGAACTCCTTCCAAACTTCTCCTTTAGTCGGATTTCTATAGGAGCCAAACTCCTTCTGGACATCTTCTTCAGTCGGATTTCTCCAGGAGTCAAACTCCTTTTTGACTTCTCCTTCAATCAGATTTCGAATGCCTACTTCCTTCGGATGGTTACGACTGTCATTTATCAGTCTACTATAGGTAACTCCACTATCAGATGGTTACGACTATCATTATCAGTCTATTATGAGCGACACCACTATCCATAATAAATTTTATGTGATCCAGAGCGGTCCACTACCGGATGGTTACAACAAGCTCCGTCAATAAAAATGAACCCTCCAGATATATTTTCTTGAAGCTCTCTTCTTCTCCTCCAAAATTCTATTGAATTCATACCCGAGCACTCCATTTCTATTGGTCAGAAGAGCTCACTTGATCATCGGAGGGTCCTATCGGAGCCACCACCACCGACTCTGGGTGGGAATTTATTTTGTAGATCACTGATGGTGATCTCTTCCTCCTCAACTTTAGCTCGATCCGACGTCGATCAGATTCTGCATCAATAGTGGTTAAAGTCATCATTAAGTATTTAAGAAATACTAAGAACCAATGGTTAATTTATGGAGAGTTAGATCTAGACATAGTTAAGTACTTGCAAAGTTGGTATGAGATCAAGATGAGATTCTAGGCAGGGTCCAGTACTTGCAAAGTCGGTGTATGATCAAGATGGGATTGACCACTCTAAGAGTTGAAGAAGAACGTATTACTGTATTCAATATAACAAAATCTTGGTCAGGATAATTCATGAGATGGATTTGGTATTTTAAAATACAATGTGGATAGCCTAATCAGTGTTAACAGTTGAACTCTAAGGTGTCCTACAAGCATTTTGGTCAAGGGGATGAATAATATGGAAACTATATCCACATGGGTTCTAAGGATGTTGTTCTACACATTTGACATATCCGACCATTGGGTATTATTACTAGATGGTCACTTCAACTGGTACAAAAATTTATTTCTATGCTATCAGCTTAGATTCAGATCTATAGGGTCACACACATTAGAGGCATGATCCAATCGGATGGTTGATCAACAATTAAGAATCATTCTAAGGTTAAACGATCAATACGATTGATGTTTAACCTAGTGCAAATATTATAGAAGGATTGATTAGCAATTTGATTACTAATTGGCTTAATTTGATTAAGCCAAAGAACTGAGATTAAATCTAATTAAATATGATTTAATTAAATTTAGTTTGGACTTGATTGGATCAAGTCCAATTAATTTATTACATAAGCTAAGTGCAAGAAAGAACTAGTCCGAGTTCAACTAGGACTTGGGTCAATCCAATTTTTAAATTTGATTAAAAAATTAAATTAGAATTAAATCTAATTTAATCTAATTTAATTAAGTTCTTAATTGGGTTAGGATCTAATTTAATTGGGTTGATTTACTTCTAGTTTGATTTGGTTTGAGAAATACATAGTATTTCTCAAAAATTTAAGGATGGCTTTAACCATTTTCTAGTAGTTTTCTTCAGGATCAAATTGGTATCTACTCACTACTCCTAGTGAGTATGCCATGTTTGATCTCGTACATATCATGGCATACATGATAAATCTCACTATCGAATCATATGGGACTTTACTCATACGCTCTCTCTCTTCAGGAGTTGTCGGATAATCTTTCTTAGAGGGAGAAATTTCATGGCCTATCGGAAGATAGCCCTTTTTGGAATTCTCCATGCTGAACCTCTTGAGCATAATATCTATGTACATAGACTGAAATAATCCAAGCATTTTTTTAGATCCATTCCTATAGATCTTCATCCCTAGGATGTAGGATGCTTCACCCAAGTCCTTCATGGAGAACTGAGATAATAATCAAACTTTTATTTTCTATAGTGCGAGGATGTCATTGTTGATTAAGAGAATGTCATCCACGTACAAGATAAGGAATACCACTGTTGGACCATTTGTTCATTTGTAAATATAGGACTCTTCTTGTTAGATATGTGTGCCCTAGAAGCCAGAATTGGCTGACACTTATTATACACTTCTAAGGATAAAATTATAATTTTAACTATAAATAATAAAATGAGTTATTTTTCTATCATAATGTGTATTTAATGTTTGTGATACATCCCTTGAATTAATGGCAATGATAGTTCTTATTTTCAAGAGTTGAAAATTTAAGACATGAATTTTCATTATTAACTCATAAAATGCTCCTGACCATAGGATCATCATGAGGATGGTGATTGATCTGAAAGATTGATGTATAATTACTTTTTTATAGTAGATGAGTCTTGAGTCTACAGTATAGAGACATCAGAGTGAGAGAATAGGTATTCATTAGAGAACGAGGGCACTGAGCGTGACCATCTCAAGCAGTCATTAGGAAGCCTACCTTCTCATCAATGACTGGCTCGAAGCTGCAGTTGTATGTCTGGTTCTTTGACCTGAGGTGTATCGACAGTTCACCTTGAGGGTGTTATAGTTTGACTACACCATGACTTAGTCTTCTAGCCATTCGGAACCCTGAGGTGTATGTTGGCTATAGCATGTTCATTGTAGGAATTGGGTTGCACCAATAGGAAATCTATCTACCTCAGTAGATGAGGAGTAGCCCTATGATGATCATGAGAATCAAGTCCATAAGCCCATAGCCATGGTAGAGTGAAATAATAGAAAGAGTTTTTATTAAGGTTTTCACATTGGACTTAAATTGAATGATTAATCATATGACAGATATTAGGATTTGATGAGATTACCTTAACCCCAATCCAGTCGGAGCTCAAGATAGAAGAACTTAATCACACAGGTAACTACACCAAGAGGTTCATTTTTAATTCTGATTAGTTGCCATCATATGCTGCTAAGTGTCACTGATGGATTTTAAGAGCAATTAGAATGATTTAGATGATCAATCATACTAGTTGTCTGAATCAGAAAAGTTCTGATCCATCGGAAGGGTTTCGATGATGTTGATGATAGAGATCACGACATATCTCATTATCATACGAAACTGAACCTAACTGGATTACACAAATAAGGGATTTGATCTGAATATCATCAATTAGACTAATCCAATTCAATTTATTTAAATTAGATTCAATTAGGTTCAAGAAAATCGTGCTAGCACATGATTGAGCCTAATATTCTTCTTTAATTATCATTAAATTTTATCTCAACTAAGCCAAATGTGTCTTGGCTCACTCTGCTACCTTTGGTCTAACTAGAGCTTGTCCAGGTCAGAAAAGGGTTTTCTTAATTTATGAGATGAATTTGAGACAATACCTGCCATTTTTCATCACCTACTAAATCCTGTTTCGGATATTTGGTCAAACGTTGACTTTTGATACTTAGACATCAGCCCATGTGTCATGCACTCATAGGAGAGAATTTTTAGATCAGTCCACCTACTAAAAAGTAGATGGATAAGGGGTGCACGCCTAGGGAGGCATGCACCCAAGGATAGAGCATCTGGAGTTTCATACAGATGGGACTTCAGTTGCTTCGGGATTTCTACCTAGGTGGCGCCAAAGACTTGTCTTTGACCAATCTTGGCACCATCTAAGGATGATTCAGAGGGGCTCTCATCTAATTACATCAGATGATATCATCTCACCAATTAGATTTAGATCTGATTGCATAAAAGGTCATGATTGGCCAGGATGATGTGGCACTGCACGGCACAACAGGTTCTATAAAAATCCTATTTGCGCCAAGATCTAAGAAGCTTGATCCATTGCCCATGCCATAAGGTTGCCCCTCTCCCTCCTCCATGCCATCTTCGGGGCTTCTCTCTCCTACCCACACCCCAAAATTTTTGGGCTTCAATTTGGTGCGATCCAAGCAAGAGAAAGGCAACAGAAAAAGGAAGAAAGCAGCACTGCTGCAAGAGACAACTCACATCTTCGAAAGAAGTTTTAAAGATCTTTAAAATCAGATCTAGATATAATTTTTGGAGAGGTGTTAAAGGAGAAGATCTCTAGATCCTATCCGAGCGAGTACCAGTAAAGGCCAGATACATGCGTGGCTAGATCCAGAACCTCAGGCAAACATCAAGATCATCATAGGATAATCAGATTACCCTCAGCAAAATAAATTAAATTAGATTTAATTTATTTTTTATTTTATTTTATTTTATTAGATCAATAATATCATATCTAAAAAGTCTTAGATCTAATCTAGATTTAAGAAATTTTTTTTTGAAATATCTCTCTTGATCTAATCAGATCTGAATGAACCTGATCCAAAAAACTAGATTTTTCCTTCACTTCTCCATTCTTAACAAAGCCATACATTTCGATCATCTTATCAAAATGCATGTTCCAACTCTGAGATGCCTGCTTCAATCCATAAATGGATCTCTGATGCTTGCACACCTTGGACTCATCTATGGATGTGAACCCCACTGATTGTATCATATACACCTCTTTGGCCATCTCTTCATTCAGGAAAGCTATCTTCACATTTATCTGCTAGATCTCATAATCCAGATGGACAACTATCGCAAGCATTATCCGAATGGATTTAAGCATTACCATAGGGGATAACGTCTCATCATAGTTAATACCATAATATTTACGATATCTCTTGGCAACCAGACGGGCTTTATAGGTCTCCATCTTTTCATCTGCACCTCTCTTTCTTTTGAAGACCCACTTACATCCAACAGATTTAATCCCTTTGGGTGGGTCAACCAATGTCCACACATCATTGACCTTCATGGACTCCATCTTAGATTTCATGACCTCAAGCCATTTTTTGAAATCAGATCTTTGTATTGCATCCATATAGGTGATCGAATCCTCATCATTCTCATTGAGTTCGATGGGATCACCATCCTGAACTAAGAAACTATAGTATAGGTCCGACTGATGCGGTACTCTACCAGATTACCTTAATGATGCAGGTACATTGAGCTTTGCATCTGATCTAATCAAATCTGACTTAAGTTCAGCTATAGGTGTCGCTCTTTCTACCTATTGAACTTCATCAAGTTCAATCTTAAAGGCAATAGTTTCTTCACTAAGGAACTCCTTTTTTAAAAAGATTGTCTTAAGACTGACTAACATCTTTTCTTCATCAGCATAGTAGAAAAGATATCCTTTAGTCTCTTTTGGGTATCCTATGAATGTGCACTTATCAAACCTAAGTCCAAATTTATCTGTAACTAACCATTTAACATAAGCCGAGCACCTACAGACCCCAAGGTATGAAAGTGCTAGCTTATGCCCTATCTATATCTCATATGGAGTCTTAACTACAAACTTATTTGAAATCCTATTTAACAAATAGCAAGCTAATTTTAGTGCATATCCCCAGAAGGATATCGACAAGCTAGCAAAACCCATCATAGATCAGACCATGTCTAATAGAGTCTGATTCTTTCTTTTAGACATCCTATTATGCTGTGGTATTCCTGGAGGAGTCAATTGGGAGAGAATTCGATTCTCTCCTAGATATATGAGAAACTCACCAAAAAGGTATTTCCCTCCTCAGTCAGATTGAAGAATTTTAATATTCTTTCCAATTTATTTTTCTACTTTATTTCAAAATCTTTTGAACATTTCAAATGAATCCGACTTATGTTTCATCAAATAGACCTATCCATACCTGGATAGATCATCTATGAAAGTGATGAAGTAGAAATATCCACCTCTAGTACTTGTGCTCATTGGTCCACATACATTAGTATGTACTAGACCTAAGAGCTCATTAGCTCTCTCACCTTTTTCAGTAAAAGATGACTTAGTCATTCTACCAAGAAGAAAGGACACATAGGTTGAAAGTGATTTACAATTACTGACTTCGAGGATTTCCTCTTAAGTCAACCTGTTTATTCCATTCTTGTTTATATGACCTAGCCTATAGTGCTATAAGTAGATATCTGACATACAATCTAATCTAGACTGCTTGCTAGTTGAATAGACTATATTAATAGGTTGTGATAGCATATACACACTATTTTATAAATATCCAGAGAAAATAGTAACACCATTCATAATGATATTATAAAACTATTTATTTATTAAAATTTTATAATTATTTTTGGCTAGAAGGCCTATAGAAATGAAATTTAAAAAGAAACTTAGGTAGAAATGACAATCATCAAGAACAATAGTATGAGACTCAAATACAAGTTTCAAGATTTGTAAAGCTAGAACTAGAATTGATCTTTCATCTCCAAAATTTAGAAATCTCTCATCTTGCTAGAATCTCCTACTGATCTGCAACCCCCACAACGAATTATAAATATGGTAAGGGCTATCGGTATCCAATACCTAGTCAGTAAAATCATAAATAAAAAAATTATAAGGAGTTATTATATAAATACCTTGCCCAGCAATAGCTTGCTTCTTTCTCTACCTGTTCGGATCCAGAGAGGTAATGTACTGAGGATGGTTCCTCTTCTAGTGCCCTCGCTTCTTGCAAAAGAAGCATTTAGCTTGACTCTTATCAGGCTTGATCTTCCTGGTCTAGCCCTACATAGATGTTCCAGCCTGAACTTGCACCTTCTTGCCCATTTTATTCTTGTATTTCTTTCTTTTCCTAAAGAGTTGAGAACCAGAAGATGAACCTCCCACTAAGTTCACCGACTCCTTGCGGAGTTGGTGATCCTTCTCAAAGTTTTGAAGCAACCCCAATAACCCATGGTACTCTACTTCAGGCTTTGTCATTTTGAAATGAGTGGAGAATGAAAGATAGGACTTGGGCAGTGAGTTTAGTATTGCATCTTTTCCAAGCTATTTATGCAAGAAAAACCCGAGCTTGCTCAATCGCTTTATCAACTCGATTATGTGCAGCAAATGATCAGTGATAAAGGCTCCATCCTGCATCCTGGCATTGAAGATGGCGTAACTAGTCTTGTGCCTTTCAACATCATCAGGTGTGCCAAAAGAATCCTCCAATACTTGAATCATATCTTTTGGCTAAGCCCTTTTGAATCTCTGACTGAACTCATTGCTCATGGCAGCCAGCATAATATAGCACACCATGGTTCGATCACTGAGCCAATTTTGGTAAGTATCTCTGATAGTTCCATTTGCATTAGTAGCTAGCTCCTCAGATGCAGGATTAGTCAAAACATACAGGATCCATTCATGCTCCAGGACTATCTTCAACTTTTGGTACCAGCTATCAAAGTTGGGTCCCACCAACTTATCATTGTCCAATAATGATCGAAGCGATAGAAAAGTGGCCATATTTGCACCAAGGAAAACCAAAATCTAATTAGTAATTGATTCATTAAACCTAAAGATTTGGACTTTAATCAAAAGATTCTCCTACTATTTTATTCGAACTGGTAGCCTCTAACTCTAATTCAAGGAATTACCTAATTCCTTAGTGGGTACTAGAATCCACATAGACTGCACATAAGCCCAACTTTGGTTGGTCAACCCATGTACATCTAAGAGTAGGTTTATAATCAATTATTTTTTTAAATAATTTTTAGTAATTTAATTTTTCTCCAGTCCCTAATTAGTAGGCTTTGACCTCTACTAAAAAGATCCGGTTAGGTCCAACCATTAACATGACCATACTTGGTCCATCAAACTAATGAATGATTAAACCCAATTTTAGTTGATCAACCTAACCACCATTTAGAAAGATGCACCTAAGAAATCATATTATATATGATAATCCCATCAACCGATAAGCACCAGGCCTTTGGGCCTCCAATGATTATCCAACTAATGGACCCATTATCAACCACTCAACAGAAGGCTATAATCTACTTATCATCATAACTATTTTATTTTAAAAACCTAAAAATTTTAGAGGATTATAATTTTAATAAAGAGAGAAGGTTAGATGAGCTAGCTTGTCATGATCCTCCTAAAGGAACCAGATCTAGGGTATCACGGGTAGATCTTGAAATTTTTTTAAAATCAGGCAGTGAAAAACTTAAATAAATTAAATATTTATTTAAATAAATATAAAAATACCCTAGATCTAAGATTTATTATATGATCAAGGTATGATATTAAATCAAAAATTAAAATAATAAAGAAAAGATTAACCTATTGATCTCATCAACATATTACAATACTACATCTAATGCAGCTATGAAACCAATAGATCAGTTCTATTGTCTATGCAAGTTAGATGTTCTAACTTGCTGATCCAAGCTTAAGGATGAAGTTGCAAGCCACACATGCATTTGGTCTCTAGGAGTCATCCACACGAGCCCACGAGCATGATAAAAAATTCTGATGCAGGAAATCGGTACAGTATGCTAGTACTGTGCTGATAGAAAATCAGTACAGTATGCTAGTACTATGCTGATATTTCTTCAATTATCGATTAGATGCCTTCTTCTTCTAAATTTTGATTCTTCCAAAGAGGAGAAGGTGGAAAAGAGGTTTTAGATCTGAGACTCTCTTAGAAAACCCAAGAAAGAAGGAAGGAATATGATGAACACAGCAACCCTAGAAGAAGACCCTCTTCTTCTTCTCTTTGCTCTCACCTAAACATCTAATTTGGTGTCTATGGAACCCTCATGCCCAAAGATCCTCTCCCTCTAATTTTACACACCCCAAATCACTCCTAAGGTTCTATATTCCATGAAAAAATTAGGTCAAAATTCATCCTAAATAAATAGGAATAAAAGAGTTCTTGTCTAGGTCAAAAATTAGATAAGGAAAGGTCAAACATGGCAAGACAAGGGGGCACCCAACTCTTGGGCACCTCCTCCAAAAAATTTGGCATGGACTAGCAAGGAAGGATGCACAAAAGATTCTTCTTTTACCATGGAATTCATAGAAAGAATGGGAGAGGGGGTGGCACCATTTGGAAGGAGGTGTTTTGGTTTATAAGGATTCTATCTCAAAGAATCCTAAATCAACTAACTTCTTCTTTTGACTTGGTCAACCACCAAATTTTCATATGAGAAAGAGAGGAGAGGAAGGGTGTATGAGAATGCCTGAGAGAAATATTTTTGTCGCACAAAAAAATGAGAAGGAGGGCATGGGCATGAGAGGCTTAGATGGCGCAAGGTGGAATCCTAGTCTCACTAGGATTCCATCTATGACTTGGTCAAACATAGTTTCTCAAACCAAATTAAAATAAAACCAAGTCAACTAAATAAATAAGATTCTAACATAATTAAAAATTTAATTTAATTTAATTTAATTTAATTTTTTAATCAAATTAAAAAATTGGGTTGATCGGAGTCCTAGTTGAACTAGGACTAGTTCTTCCTTGCACTTAGCTTATCCAATAAGCCAATTGAACTTGATCCAATCAAGTCCAAACTAAATCTAATTAAATTATATTTAATTAGACTTAATCTTAGTCCTTTGGCTTAATCAAATTAAGCCAATTAGCAATCAAATTGCTAATCGATCCTCTTGTGATGCTTACACTAGGTTAAACATCAATCGTATTGATTGTTTAACCCTAGAACGATTCTCAATCATTGATCAACCATCCAATCAGATCATGAGCTCTAATATGTGTGATCTTATAGGTTCGAACCTAAGTCGATAGCATAGAAATAGATTTTTATACCAATCAAAGTAATCATCTAGCAATGGTATCCGATGGTCAGATAGGTCGAATGTGTAGAACAACATCCTTAGAACCCATGTAGATATAGTTTTCATATAATTCATCATCTTGACCAAAATGCTTATAGGATACCTTAAAGTTCAATTATCAACTCTGATAAGGTTATCCACATTATATTTCAAAATATCAAATCCATTTGATGGATTACCTTGATCAAGGTTTTTTTATATTGAAATATAGTGATACATTCTTCTTCAACTCTTAGAGTGGTCAATTCCATCTTGATCACACTCTAACTTCGTAAGTAATTGACTGCACCCAGAAGCCTTCCGTTACTAAATTAAAAATTTAGTTTGTCCAGTAGCAAAGCACAGTGAGTTGCTTGCAAGTCACTAAGACGATCTTAGGTCTAAGGGACACTTATACGTATATCCCATCAGAGACATTCTTGATAGCAGAACGCTTTGGAGTTGGTCATGTTCAATGATGATGTACCCATATATCTCATCCGTATGCCATACCAATATCTCTATATTCCTTGGTTAAGAGGACAACCAACCCATATAGCATATAGCGACCTATGCTCGATAGACGCTATCATCCAAATTAATAGCATATGATTTGATCGTGAATAGATTTAAGGATTAATTGATAAATCATCTCTTTATCGAAGCTAAATAGTCCTAAGAACTTCATCACAATAATGGAGTTCATTAGAAGATGAATACTTTAAGATGAAAATTGCTAAAAATATATTTTATTTATTAATGAATTAATTATAGATACAATGTAGCTCAATCGTCAATAGGCTGACGATTGGCTTTGGGACACATTTTTCAACAACTCCCACTTATCCTAAAGCTACTCAGCATAGTATCTAATATCCATCTTCGACTTATGGTTGTTGAACTCCCTTATCCCCAGGGCTTTAGTGAAGGGGTCGGCCAAGTTCTCCTTTCCGTCGATCTTTAAAAGATCGATGTCACCTCTATCAACAATCTTCCAGATTAGGTGGAAGCAGCATAGAATATGCTTTGTTCGCTGGTGTGCCTTTGTTTCTTTCGTTTGAGCAATGGCACCAGTGCTGTCGTAGTAGAGCAGGATCGAACCATCAAGGGAGGGTGCTACTCCGAGCTTGGTGATAAACTTCCTCAGCCACACAGCTTTCTTTACAGCATTTGATGATGCGATGTACTCTACTTCGCAAATAGAGTCTGCCATAATATGCTGCTTGAAACTCTTTTAGCAGATAGCTCCATCATTCAAAGTAAAGATATATTTCGATATGCTTCTATTATCATCATGATCAGATTGAAAGCTGGAGTCTGTAAACTCCACAAGTTTCAGATCTAACTCACCAAAAATCAACCATTGGTCCTTAGTATTTCTTAAATACTTAAGGATGGTTTTAACCACTTTTCAGTAGTTTTCTTTAGGGTCAAACTGGTATCTACTCACTATTCCTAGTGAGTATGCCACATCTGATCTCGTACATATCATGGCACATATGATAGATCCCACTATCAAAGCATATGGGACTCTACTCATACGCTCATTCTTTAGGAGTCGTCGGACAATCCTTCTTAAAGAGAGAAATTTCATGGCCTATCAGAAGATAGCCCTTTTTGGAATTCTCCATGCTGAACCTCTTCAACATAGTATCTATGTACGTAAACTAGGATAACCCAAGCATCCTTTTAGATCTATTCCTATAGATCTTCATCCCTAGGATGTAGGATGCTTCACCCAAGTCCTTCATGAAGAACTGTGATAACAATCAGACTTTTATTCCCTACAGTGTGGGGATGTCATTCCCAATTAAGAGAATGTCATCTACGTATAAGACAAGGAATACTACTGTTAGACCATTTGCTCATTTATAAATGCAGGATTCTTCTGTGTTCTTAACGAAGCCATACATTTTGATCACTTTATCAAAATGCATATTCCAATTTCGAGATGCCTGCTTCAGTCCATAAATGGATCTCTGAAGCCTGCACACCTTGGACTCATCTGTAAATGTAAACCCCTCAAGTTGTATCATATACACCTCTTCAGTCAGCTCTCCATTCAGGAAAGTTGTCTTCACATCCATTTATCAGATCTCATAGTCCAGATGGATAGCAATCGCAAGCATAATCTGAATGGATTTGAGTATTACCATAGAAGAAATCATCTTGTCATAGTCAATACCATAACGTTGATGATATCCCTTGGCAACCAAACAAGCTTTATAGGTCTCCACCTTTCCGTTTGTGTCTCTTTTCCTTTTGAAGACCCATTTACACCTAATGGATTTAACCCCTTCGGGTGGATTAACCAATATCCACACATCGTTGACTTTCATGGACTCTATTTTAGATTTCATGACGTCAAGCCATTTCTTGAAATTAAGTCTCTGCATAGCATCTATATAGGTGATTGGATCCTCATAGTTCTCATCGAGTTTGATGGAATCACCATCTTGGAGCAAAATACTATAGTATCTATCCGAATGACACGGTACTCTACTGGATCATCTTAATGGTATAGGTACACTAGGCTCTGGATTTGATCTAATCAAATCCGACTCAGGTTCAGCTATAGGTGTCAATTTTTCTACCTATTGAACTTCATCAAGTTCAACCTTAGAGGCAACAGTTTCTTCACCAAGAAACTCCTTTTTCAAAAAGGTTGCCTTAAGGCTCACAAACATGTTTTGTTCATCAGCATGATAGAAATAGTATCCTTTGGTCTCTTTTGGGTATCCTATAAATGTGCACTTGTCAGACCTAGGTGCAAGTTTATCTATAATTAACCGTTTGACATAAGTCGGGCACCCCCAAACCCTAAGGTGCGAAAGTGCTGGCTTACACCCTGTCTATATCTTATATGAAATCTTAACTACAGACTTACTTGAAATCCTATTTAACAGATAACAAGTCGATTTGAGTGTATATCTCTAGAAGGATATCGATAAGCTGGCAAAATCCATCATGGATTGGACTATGTCTAATAGAGTCCGTTTCCTCCTTTCAGACACACCATTAATCTGTGGTGTTTCTGAAGGAGTTCATTGGAAGAGAATCCTATTCTCTCCTAGATATATGAGAAACTCTTTGGAAAGATATTCCCCTCCTTGATCAGATCGAAGAGTTTTAATATTCTTTTCAGTTTATTTTCTACTCCACTTCAGAATCATTTGAACATTTTAAAAGAATCTGACTTATGTTTCATTAGATAGACATATCCATATCTGGATAGATCATCTAAGAAAGTGATGAAGTAGACATATTCACCTCTAGCACTTATGCTCATTGATCCACATACATCAGTATGTACTAGACCTAAGAGCTCAGTGGCTCTCTCACCTTTTTCATTAAAAGGTGACTTGGTCATTTTACCAAGAAGATAGGACTCACAAGTTGGAAGTGATTCACAATCACTGACTTCGAAGATTTCCTCTTGAGTCAACCTGTTTATCCTATTCTTATTTATATGATCTAGTCTACAGTACCGTAAATAGATATCTGACACACTATCTTATCTAGGATGCTTGCTAGTGGAATAGACTACGTTAACAGGTTATAATAACATATACACACCATTGTTCAAATGTCCATAGAAAATAGTAACATCATTCATAATGATATTACAAACTTATTTCTTTATTGATATTTCATAATCATTTTTGGCTAGAAGGCCTACAGAAATAACATTCAAAAAAAAATTAGGATAGAAATGACAATCACTAAGAATAATGGTATAAGACTCAAAAATAAGTTTCATAATTCTTAAAGCTAAAACTGGAACTGATCTTCCATCTCCAACGTTCAGGAATCTTTCATCTTGCTCGAATCTCCTACTGACCTACAACCCCTGCAATAAATTATAAATATGGTAAGGGCTACCAGTATCTAATATCCAATTAGTAAAATCATAAATAGAGAAATTACAAGGAGTTATCACATAAATATCTTGCCCAACAATAGCTTGCTTCTTTCTCTGCCTGTTCGGATCTAGAGAGGTAATGTGCTGAGGACAGTTCCTTTTTCAATGCCCCCACTTCTTACAAAAGAAGCATTTAGCTTGTCTCTTATTGAACTTGATCTTTTCTGGCCCTGCACAAATGTCCCAGCCTAAACTTGCACCTTCTTAGCTTTCTTCTTCTTATTCTTCTTTCCTTTCTTAAAGGGTTGAGAACTAGAAGATGAATTTCCCACTAAGTTCACTGACTCCTTGTGGAGTTGGTGATCCTTCTCAAAGTTCTAAAGTAACCCTAGTAACCCATGGTAGTCTACTTTAGGGTTTGTCATTCTAAAATGAGTAAAGAATGGGAGAAAGGACTTGGGCAATGAGTTCAATATTGCATCCTTCCCAAGCTATTTAAGCAAGGAAAAATTGAGCTTGCTCAATCACTCTATTACCTCGATCATATATAATAAATGATCAATGACAGAGGCACCATCCCGCATTCTAGCATTGAAGATGGCACAACTAGTCTTGTGCCTCTCCACATCATCGGGTGTGCCAAAGAAATCATCCAACACTTGAAGCATGTCCTTTGGCTGAGCTATCTCAAATCTATGACTAAACTCATCGCTCATGATAGCCAGCATGATGCAGCGCACCATGATCCGATCATTAAGCCATTTTTGATAAGTATCTCTAATTGTACCACGTGCATTGGCAACTGGCTTCTTAGGTGCAGGATCTATCAGCACATATAGGATCCGTTCATGCTCCAGGACTATCTTCAACTTTCAGTACTAGCTATCGAAGTTGGATCACACCAACTTATCATTATCCAACAATGATCGAAGAGATAGAAAAGTGATCATATTTGTACAAAGAAAAATCATAACCTAATTAGTAATTGATCCATTAAATCTAAAGATTTGAACTTTAATCAAAAGATTCTCCTACTATTTTATTCGAATTAGTAGCCTTTACCTCTAATTCGAGGAATTATCCTAATTTCTTAGTGGATACTAGAATCCACATAGATTGCACACGAGCCCAACTTTGGTTGGCCAACCCATGTGCATCTAAGGGTAGGTTCATAACCAATTATTTTTTCAAACAATTTTTAGTAATTAAATTTTTCCCCAGTCCATAATCAGTAGGCTTTGGCCTCCACTAAAAAGGTCTGGTTAGATCCAACCATTAACATGACTATACTTGGTCCATCTAACCAATGAATGATTAGACCCAACTTTGGTTGGCTAACCTAAGCATCATTTAGAAAGATGTAGCCAAGAAATCATATAATGAATAATAATTCCATTAGCTGATAAGCACCAGGCCTTTGGGCCTCCAATGATTATCCAACTGATGGATCCATTATCATCCACTTAATAGGATGCTATGATCTAGTTATCACCATAACTAATTTATTTTAGGAACCTAATAATTTTAAAGAATTTAATTTTAATGAAGAGGAAAGATTAGATGAACCAGCTTATCATGATTCTCCCACTGACTTCACCAAGTCAGCTTAAGAAAGACCATTAATAGGTTAGTCAAGGAGCACCTAAATCAGTCATACTCATTTACCTAGCTGACATGGCTCAGCTCGAATAGTCAAGTGATCCAATCAAAATATAATTTCACTAAGAGGTCAGGTAAGTTCGATCAGTGAAAGGATCTGCCAAAGCTTGCCTTAGACACCATCAGAAATGGCCAGGTAAGTGGGCTACCAATTAAAGATCACCGATCTGGTTTACCTTAGGCACCAACTAATTTAATTAGTTTCAATTAGATCAACCTAATAGTTCATGCTAGACCTTGTA
This sequence comes from Cocos nucifera, assembly GCA_006176705.1. Lineage (NCBI taxonomy): Eukaryota > Viridiplantae > Streptophyta > Magnoliopsida > Arecales > Arecaceae > Cocos > Cocos nucifera. The sequence goes on from QRFJ01000615.1 coordinate 496,329, forward strand.
GCCAAGAATCAAGTCCATCTTGGGTCTTGTTAAAGACATGGACTTGACCAACTATAACTATTATAATTGATCTAAAGAATCCTTGATCTAATCTAAGACAATAATTGATTAGATTTAGTCAATTCTCTAATTAAGTCCATTCATTAATCTAACCCTAAGTCTAACCCAATTAATGGACCTAATCTCCACTAACCCATTTAACCCAATGTGTTATGATTCGTATCTTAGGATCTTCAATTTACAATCCTAAATCCTAATCAAACAACTTCTTAATTCTTAATTAAATTTTGGGCTGAGGGTTGGGGTTCGATTTTTCGAAAATGATTTTCATATTTATAAAATATTTTTACAATATGGTTCTATCAACCAAGTTGAATGTTTGATTCATAACTAAAATGCAAGTAATATAAACATGAATCTACTTTAGATCTAATCTAAATATGTTCATATAATTAAAATAATTTCAACACCAATCAATCATAAATCAACTTAGATCAAATCTAACATATTTATGATGATTAAAATTAGATTAAAATACTTTCAATCAGATCATAAATTTTTTTAGATCTAATCTAAAATTTTATGATCAATATTTTAGATCAGCACGTACTAGGACAACCTTTTCACTGTAAAGGATAAACCTTACAACATAACAACCTTATAGCATTCCATGCAATCTAAAAACTTTATTTTTAGATCTAAAACTATTTTAAATCTATTAAATTATAAATAAAATTAGATCAAATCTAATAAATTTATGATTAGGAATAGATCATCATAAACTAGGACAACCTTCTCACTGTAATGGATAAATCTTACAACAGGACAACCTTATAGCAGTTCATGAGATCTAAATTTTTAATTTTAAATTTAATAATTAGATTATAAATTAGATATAATCTAATAAATAATCTAAACATGCTCAAAAAAATTTTGTAATAAAAGTCTTGGCTCTAATACCAATTTAAGGAACCAAATCTAGTATTTCACAGGTAGATCTTGAAACTTTTTTAAGATTAGGCAGCGAAAGATTTAAATAAATTAAATATTTATTTAAATAAATATAAAAATATTCTAGATCTAAGATTTATTATATGATCAAGATATGATATTAAATTATAAATTAAAAATATAAAGAAAAGATTAACATGTTGATCTCATCAATATATTACAATACTACATCTAATGTAGCTATCAAACCAATAGATCAGATCTATTATCTGTGCAAGTTAGATATTCTAACTTATTGATCCAGACTTAAGGATGAAATTGTGAGCCGCACACACGTCTGGCTTCTAAGAGTCATCCACACAAGCCCACGAGCATGATCAGAAATTTTGATGCAGGAAATCAGCACAGTATGCTAATACTGTACTGATCTTTCTTCGATGGTCGATCAGATGCCTCTTCTTCTAAATTTAGATTCTTCCAAAGAGAAGAAGGTGGAGAAGAGGTTTTAGATCTAAGACTCTCTCAAAAAACCCAAGGAGGAAGGAAGGAAGATGATGAACACAGCAACCCTAGAAGAAGACCCTCTTCTTCTTCTCTTTGCTCTCACCGAGACACCTAGTTTGGTATCTATGGAACCCCCATGCCCAAAGATCCTCTCCCTCTAATTTTCACACATCCAAAAGCACTCCTAAAGTCTATATTCCATGAAAAAATCAAGTCAAATTTCATCCTAAATAAATAGCAATAAAAGAGTCATTGTCTTGGTCAGAAACTAGATAAGGAAAGATCAACCACGGCAAGACAAGGGGGTGCCCAACTCTTGGGCGCCTCCTCCAAAAACTTTGGCATGGACCAGCAAGGAAGGATGAACAAAAGATTTTCTTTTACCATGGAATTCAGAGAAAGAATAGGAGAGGGGGTGGCACCATTTGGAAGGAGATGTTTTAGTTTATAAGGATTCTATTTTATAGAATCCTTAATCAACTAACTTCTCCTTCTGACTTGGTCAACCACCAAATTTCCATATGAGAAAGAGAGGAGAGGAAGGGTGCATGAGAATGCCTAAGAGAAGGATTTTTGTCACACAAAAAAATGAGAAGGAGAGCATGGGTGTGAGAGGCTTAGATGGTGCAAGGTGGAATCCTAGTGAGAATCCTAGTCTCACTAGGATTCCATCTATGACTTGGTCAAATATGGTTTCTCAAATCAAATTAAAACAAAATCAAGTCAACTAAATAAAATAAGATTATAACTCAATTAAAAATTTAATTAAATTAGATTTAATTTTATGATCAAATTAAAAAATTGGGTTGACCGGAGTCCTAGTTGAACTAGGACTAGTTCTTCCTTGCACTTAGCTTATCCAATAAGCCAATTGGACTTGATCCAATCAAGTTCAAACTAAATCTAATTAAATTATATTTAATTAAACTAAATATTAATTCTTTGGCTTAATCAAATTAATCCAATTAGCAATCAAATTGCTAATTGATCCTGCTGCAATACTTGCACTAGGTTAAACATCAATCGTATTGATTGTTTAACCATAGAATAATTCTCTATCGTTGATCAACCATCTGATCAGATCGTAAGCTCTAATATGTTTGACCTCATAGGTCTAAACCTAAGCCAATAGCATAGGAATAGAATTTTGTACCAATCAAAGTAACCATCTAGCAATGGTATCCAACGATTGAATAGATCGAATGTGTAGAACAACATCCTTAGAATCCATGCGGATATAGTTTCCATATGATTCATCCCCTTGACCAAAATGCTTGTAGGATACCTTAAAGTTCAACTATCAACTCTAATCAGAATGCCTACATTGTATTTCAAAAGATCAAATTCATCTGATGGATTATCTTGGCCAAGGTTTTGCTATATTGAAATACAGTGATACATTTTTCTCCAACTCTTAGAGTGGTCAATTCCATCTTGATCATACTCTAACTTTGTAAGTACTTGACTATGCCCAAAAGCCTTCCATTACTGAATTAGAAATTTAGTTTGTTTGGTACCAAAGCACAGTGAGTTGCTTGCAAGTCACTTAGGCGATCTCAGGTCTAAGGGATACTTATACCTATATCCCATCAAAGATATTCTCAACAGCAGAATGCTCTAAAGTTGGTCACGTTCAATGATGATGTACCCATACATCTCATCTGTATGCCATACCAGGGTCTTCATACTTTCTGATCAAGAGGACAACCAACCTATATAGCATACCGTGACCTATGCTCGATAGACGTTGTCGTCCTAATTAACAACCTATCATTTGATCATGAATAGATTTAAGGACTAATTGATAAATTTTCTCTTTATCGAAGCTAAATAGTTCTAAAGACTTCATTACAATAATGATGTTTATTAGAAGATGAATATTTTATGATGAAAAATATTAAAAATATATTTTATTTATTAATGAATCAATTATAGATACAATGTAGCTCAACCATCAATAGGATGACGATTGACTTTGGGATATATTTTTCAACACCTTCCACTGGTTTCACCAAGTCAGCTTAAGAGAGACCAATAATAAGCTAGTCTAGGAGCACCTAAATTAGTCACACTGATTTACTTAGCTGACATGGGTCAGTTTAAATAGTCAAGTGATCTAATCAAAACAAAATTTCACCAAGAGGCTAGGTAAGTTCGATCAACGGGAGGGTTTGCCAAAGCTTGCCTTAGACACCATCAGAAATAGCCAGGTAAGCAAGCTACCAATTAAAGACCACTAGTTTGGCTTACCTTAGACACCAACTAGTTTAATTAGTCTTGATTAGATCAACCTAACAGTTCTTGCTAGACCACATAGTCAAGAATCAAGTCCATCTTGGGTCTCGTTAAAGACATGGACTTGACCAACTACAACTATTATAATTGATCTGGAGAATCCTTGATCTAATCTAAGATAATAATTGATTAGATTTAGTCAATTCTCTAATTAAGTCCATTCTTTAATCTAACCCTAGATCTAATCCAATTAATAGACCTAATCCCCACTAACTTATTTAACCCAATGTGTTATGATTCGTATCTTAGGATCTTCAATTCACAATCCTAGATCCTAATCAAATAATTTCTTAATTTTTAATTAAGTTTTGAACTGAGGGTTGGGGTTTGATTTTTTAAAAATGATTTTCATGTTTGTAAAATATTATTACAACATGGTTCTACCTGAAAGAAAAAATCTTATTTTCCATCGTAGGATCGTGTAGATCTGATCAGATCTAAGATGGATTTTTCTAAAAATTTTTAAATGATTCGATCAGATCTAAGAGTTCTCATATTTGATCATGGTGATCTGATATTAAAAATTAAGATAAAAAGTAAATCAGATTTAATTTCATACCTTGTTTGGATAATCTGATTATCCTACGATGATCCTGATATTTTCTGAGGTTCTGAAAGGAGCCATGCATGTGCCTAGCCTCTACCGACATCCACTCAAGAAGGATCTGGATGACTTCTCCTCATAAATCTTTTTTCCAAAGATTAGATCTGAAAGTCCTTCAAAAAATTTTTGAAGGTAGCATGTCCATCTCACGAACACTATCACGTAGATGCTGAACTCTTCACAAATTTGATTGGATCTTCTTCTCAGATTTGTGTCTAACTTTTTAGGCATGTAGAAGAGAGGGAGAGAGAGGATAGAGGGAGTATGGGATATCTAGAATGGCAGCCTTTGGGTATGAAAAATATTTTTACGTGAAGAGCCTCTGCGCAAGGGTTCTTATACAAAAGCATAGCACCATGTTAGAGTCCCTCTTTGACCAAAATCCTCTTTTTCTCAACCATTAAGACTCCTAAACCTAATCTCCATGAAAATCTTCAATTTTTGTCAAATTTTGATACTAAAAATCAATCTAGAAGGTGGCAGCATGAGTAGATAAGGAAGAGTCCACTATGCCTAGGACTCTTCCCTTAAGAGTTTGATCCAAATCAAACTCCATCATAACTCTATCTAGACACTTCCAAAAATCATAAAATCTAGTACACCTAATATATAATTAATGCTATATCACATATCCAAAAATTAGATCAAAATAAATTCTAAAAAATTTTCAAGAAGTATCTGATTAGGTGACCCTCAATTCTCTCAAATAGGTCAACTTTTGACCCTAGTTCAATTTGACTATGAATGGATTTAATTTCTATAATTAATCTAACCTAGACTTATTCTAGTCAGATGAAAATAAATGCATTCAAAATATAAAAATGAGTCAAATCAAATTTAACTTGGTTGCGATGAATCAAAAAGATTTCAGAAAGAGAATGTTAGGCTCAATCGTACGCTAGCATGATTACCTTGAACCTGATTGGATCTAATCCAAATCAGTCGAATTAGATTAGCTCAATTGATGACATTCGAATCCAATCCTTATTTGTGTGACCCACTTAGATTCAATTCTGTATGATAATGAGATATATCATGATCTCCATCATCGACATTATCGAAACACCTTTCGATGGACCAAAAATTTTCTAATTCATATAATTAGAATGATTGGTCATCAAAATCATTCTAATTGCTTCCAAAATCTACCAGTGACACCTAGCAGTATATGGTGGTAACCCATCAGAACTGAAAGTGAACCTCTCAGTGCAGCTACTTATGTGATGTAATTTGGTTCTATCTTGAGCCCCGATCAGATTAGGGTTAAGGTGAACTCGTCAAACCCTAATTTCCGTCATATGAAATAATCATTCGATTCGAAGTCCTGATGTGAAAATCCTTAATAGAAACTCTTTCTATTATTTCACTTTGCCATGGCCATGGGCTTAAGGACTTGATTCTCATGATCATCATAGGGCTGCTCCTCATCACCAAGGTAGATAGATTCCTTCTTGGTGCAATCCAATTCCTACAATGAACATGCTATAGCCAACATACACCTCAGGATTCCGAATGGCTAGGAGATCGAGTCATGGTGTAGTCAAACTATAACACCCTCAAGGTGAACTACCGATGCACCTCAGGTCAAAGAACCAGACACACCACTGCAGCATTCGAGTCAGTCATCGACGAGAAGGTAGACTTCCTTATGACTGCTCGAGGTGGTCACGCTCAGTGCCCTCATTCTCTAACGAGTACCTATACTCTCGCTCTAGTGTCTCTACACCATAGACTCAAGACTCATCTACTATAAAGAAGCGATTGTACACCAACCTTTCAAATCAATCACCATCCTCATGATGATCCTACGGTCGGAAGCATTTTATGAGTTAATAATGAAAATTCATGTCTTAAATTTTCAACTCTTGAAAATATGAATTATCATTACCATTAACTCAAAGGATGTATCACAGACACTAAATACACATATGATAGAAAATAATTTATTTTATTAATTTATAGTCAAAATTATAATTTTGCTCCCTAGAAGTGTATTACAAGTGTCAGCCAATTCTGACTTCTAGGGCACATATATCTAACAAACTCCCACTTGACCTAAAGCCAATTGGCTACAATCTAAGTCCCATCTTCTCAAGGTGGGCTTCGATCTTCTACTGGCCCAATGGCTTTGTCAAGTGGGTCTTGCCGCATTGTCTGTAGTGTCGACTCTCTTGACCTCGACGTAATCCCTTCTCGAGATAATCGTGGATGAGGTGGTATCGTCAATCGATGTGCTTGAATTTCTGATGAGACCTCAGCTCCTTAGCTAGGGCTATGGAACCATTATTATCGCAGTATAGAGGAATGGCATCTGATGGCATCACTCCGATCTTCTGCAGCAAACTTCTTGTACCAGAATGCCTCCTTTGCAGCTTCTGAACATAGCAATATATTCTGCTTTCCATGGTGGAATCTGCTATCACCGTCTACTTGAAACTTTTCCAACTGACAGCACCATCATTACAAATAAATAGACTTCTAGATGTTGACTTTTGATCATCTATATCAGACATAAAATCTAATTTTGTATACCCCTGAATCTGGAGTTCTCCATTACCAAAGACTAAAAACATATCCTTAGTCCTTCTCAAGTGTTTAAGGATACACATTTCATAGAAGTCCATGCTCTTCGCCTGGATTCGATTGATACCTGCTAGTGACACTCATAGCATTGGCAATATCAGGTCATGTACAAAGCATAGCATACATGAGGCTCCTATTGTTGAAGCATAAGGGATCTTGCTCATGCATTCAATCTCCTCAAGTGTGTTGGGACACATCTTCTTGGAGAGATGAATGCCATGTCTGAAGGGCACCAATCCCCTCTTGGAGTTTTCCATGCTAAACCTCTTGAGCACCTCCTTTATGTATATCTTCTGTGAGAGACCTAGCATCTTATTTGGTCTATCTCTATAGACCATAATTCCTAGAATAAAGGATGCCTCTCCTAGGTCTTTCATAGAGAATTCTTTAAACAACCATATTTTGACTGTGGTCAACATTAGAATATCATTCCTAATTAGGAGGATGTCATCGACGTATAGTACGAGGAAGACAATAGCACTCCCACTAACTGTTTTGAAAACATGGGCTTCTCCTCATTCTTGATGAATCCAAATGATTTGATCACATTATTGAAATAAGCATTCCAGCTTCGAGATGCTTACTTAAGTCCATATATAGATCTTTGCAGCTTGCAGACCTTATGATCGGTATCATAGGATATGAAATCCAGCGGTTATTCCATATAGATATCTTCCTCAAGATATCCATTTAAGAATATCATTTTCACATCCATCTGCTATATTTTATAATCGAAATAGACTGCAATAGCAAGCAATGTGCGATGGATTTGAGCATGGCTATTGACGAAAAAGTATCCTGATAGTCAATGCTTTTGCACTGACTATACCTTTTTGCTACGAGCCTTGCTTTGAATGTTTCTACATTTTCATCGGCACCGACTCCATTTCCGATGCGTAGGATCATCTCACCATCCCTCAGCCTCCTACTATCCTTAAGATCCTACATAGAAGTGCACAAACGAGCACTAGAACCAAAGTCAAGCACCCAACTAGATGCAGAAGAAATCATAAGATTAGATTCTATAATAAGCATACCTGCAAAAGGACCTGCCTCCTTCTTGTTCTTCAGGCTGGCTAGGTAAAGAGGGCAGTTCCGCTTCCAATGGCCATCAATATTGCAATGGAATCATTTTCCTTTGTCAGCAGCCTTCTTCTTCAGTTCTATCTTCTTCTTCTTTCCACCATCCACCTTTTGCTTCTTCATGGACTTTTTCTTCTTTCCAAAAGACTTTCTCTTGGAAGAAGTCTACTCCACAGCAAGTACTGAGTCTTTAAAATCTTTCATAGAAAGCTTAGCAGTAACCAGCATATTCATGAGCTCAGCTAAGGTATTCTAAAGTTTATGCATATGGTAGTTCATGATGAAATACCCGTATGCATCAGTCAAGGACTATAGAATTATGTCAATCTGCAGATTCTAATCTAACTTAAAACCAAGCTTCTCAAGCTCTTCTAAGTCCTTAATCATCATCAAACAATGATCTTGGACCAACTTTCCATCACACGTTTGAGCCTTAAACAGTCTTTTGGTGACTTAATATTTGGCTGCACGGCTCTGTTCACCAAACAACTCTTGCAGCTGAGCCAACATTTGGTGGCTAGTCTTAATATCTTCATGTTGGTGCTGGAGCTCATCAAACATCGAGCCCAAGATGTAATACCTAGCTTTGTTATCTTCAACCATCCACTTCTCGAGAGATGCTCTCTGATCAGTGGATGGATGGACTGGTAAGGTGGGAGGATCTTGTTCCAATACATAAGTCAACTTCTTGGAACCCAAAATAATTTTGAAGTTTCGAAGCCAATCCTTATAGTTGGATCCGATCAGTCTATGGGTGTGCAGGATACGAGCTAGTGGGTTGGGTGCAGATATTTTTTTATAGAAAGTCAAAGTTTCTAGTTAGATTTTATAATTAGACTTAACCAATTTATTTAGAAATTTTATTTTTAAATAAATTAGGCTTCCACTATTTACTCGGATCCCTACAATCCCTTGGTAGAGATACAAAAATCTTCATGATTACTGATTTCTAATGGGTGGTTTGGTCCCACAACTGACTCACCACCTCACCTAACAGTTATTGGTGATGGGTCAATCGATGAGTGGACAACTCTTGTCCAATGATTCTCTAATCATGGTGTACCCTAACCTGATCTCTAATTCATGAATCTCACTATCTGGAATATTGATCCACTCCTTAGTTAAGTCAGACCTACCATTTGCATAGTTTGAATTCCAGATTGGGTCCCTCACCATATCTATAATATTGAGTCCAATCCATCCTCCAACTTGTAGTATCCAATGCCTAATAGACATGGTTGCATCTTCCCAATGCTATTGAACCACTGTATCCAGTCGAGAACAATCAACCTCGGGAAGGGCCCGCACATCTACAATAGAGAAAGACCTTAGACTTAATATTTTCTTAGGAAGATTTAATTTAGGTCTCTTTAAACTTGACTTGACTTAGTCATAATAATTATGACTAACCTAGTGGCATGGGTTGGCTCGAATTGTTAGCCACCTCAAATCAGAACTGGATCGACACAAATGGCCAGGTAAGTTAGACCGGTGGAAGAGATATGCCATTAACTCGATAAGAATGCATTTAGGTTGAGTAGCTCACAATTAAAAATCAGTCTTTCGTATCTGCCAAACTTACCTTAGACACCAAATTATCGAATCAGAACTAATTGGGTTAGCCTACTGTTGGGGATAAACCCTGCTCCCATCGAAGTCCAGTTTGATGCTTAGCCTAATGTAGCTGGGAATCATGAAAGAGCTTCGATCTAAAATTCTCCCTCCAACAGTCGAACTCTTTTCGGACTCCTTAAGTAGCCAAACTCCTCCAGTGACCGAACCCCTTGGACTCCTCCAGCAGTCGAACTTTTTTTGGACTCCTCCAGTGGTTGAACCTCTTTTAGACTCCTTCAACAGCCGAACTCCTCTAGTAGTCAAATTTCTTTCGAACTCTTCCAGCGGTCGAACCCCTCCCAAACTCCTCCAATGATCGAACTCCTTTCGGACTCCTCCAATGGTTGAACCTCTTTTGGACACCTTCAGTAGCTAAACTCCTCCAGCGATCGAACCCTCCCAAACTCCTCTAGCGACTGAACTTCTTCTAGACTCCTTCAGTGGTCGAACCCCTTTCGAACTCCTCCAGCGGTCGAACCCTTTCAGACTCCTTCAACAGTCAAACTCCTAGCGACTGAACCCCTCCCAGACTCCTCCAGCAGCCAAACTTCTTTTGGACTCCTCCAGCAACCGACCCCTTTCAAACTACTTCAGCAGCCAAACTTCTCCATCAGTTAGATTTCTCCTTCAATCGAACTTCTTTCAGACTTCTTCTTCAATCAAACTTCTCCATCAATCAGACTCCTTCTAGATTTCTCCATCAATCGAACTCCCTCCAAATTTCTTCAACAGATTACTTTTAGATTTCAACTAGTATTCCTCCTGGATGATTCCTTAGTTGTATTCTCTTTAGGAGTTTGAACTCCTCTAGAATTGATGTATGTCGAAGCTCTTCACCAACCAACACCTGCTTTCTTTGAACTTCGACTATTAAATCTTGACGAACGGGCACATCACGACAACAGACACCTCTCTTCATAACAAACTCCATGGGGCCCCAAGCGATCCATTATCGAATGGTTGTGGCTATCACTATCAGTCTGCTACAGGTGGCATCTCTCTTGATAACAAACTCCACGTGGCTCCGAGCGGCCCACTACCAGATGGTTACGACTATCCCTATTAGTCTGCTACAGAAGGCACCTCTTTCCATAACAAATCCCATGTGACCCCTAGCGGCCCACTATTGGATGGTTATGGCTATCACTATCAATGTGCTATAGGCTCCATCTACAAAAAAAGAGACCCTCTAGATATATTTTCTCTGAGCTCTCTTCTTCTTCCTAAAATGCTACTGAATTCTTTTTTGAGCACTCCACTTCTATTGACTAGAAGAGCTGACTTAATCATCGAAGGGTCTTGCCAGAGCCACCACCACCGACTCTGGATGAAATTTTATTTTGCAGGTCACCGACGACGATCTCTTCTTCCTCAACTTTAGCTCGATTCGACGTCAATCAGATTCTACATCAATAGGATTGGCACTAGAGAAAGGGCACCCTCTATTCCTAAGGTACCCTTGTTGTAAAAGGAGTGCTCAATCGATCCTATGGATCTTCTTCTTCAAGGTTTATTTCCATCCACTCCCTTAATCCCAAGAAATGCCTCCAAAGAAGGCAACTATCTAGAGATCTATAGCTTCTGCCATCAGATCTGAGCTAGATCCATCTGTTCTTGCTCCATCACCGGCATTTCAACCTCTTCCTCCATCGACGATCATGGTAGATCTAGAGTAGTTTAACCTACTGATGCAACAAATTCAGGATCTCATAAAAATGGTGTAGATCATGTGGCATCCCCTAGTGGCGGTTCCATCAGGAAACCCATCATCAGGATGTCAGAAATAGATCCCAAGAAGGAGCACTTAGGCTAGCATACCCATCATTCCTGGGAAGAAAAAAGGGAGAGCAGAGGATCTTTGTTTGGATCATGATTCTTCTCTTGAAGAGACCTTCCCCATTTACAGTCGAAAGCCTTCCAAGATCTACGATCGAGATGACGTCCTCGATAAAAAATAGTGAAAGATGGATCGACGGATTGAGGAACTCCACCACGTCATCCCAACTCACCATGATGATGTCTACATCGATCTTCCTTTCTCTCTCCAAATTATGCAAGAGCCCATTCTGCCAAACTTCAAGCTCTCCCAATTTGAAAGCTACGATTGAACATCTGATCTGGTCGATCACCAGGAGGCCTTCCAAACCATGATGCTGCTCCATGGTGCATCAGACGCCATCTTATGCCGAGCATTTCCATCTACCTTAAAAGAAGCAGGAAGAAATTGGTACTCGATGTTGAAGCTAGGTACGATCTTCTCCTTTGATGAGCCATCAGTTTATGGCTCATTTCATCAATAGCCGACATCCATGTCGAGATTCAGATTCTCTAATGAATATCAGGCAGAAGGAGGAGGAATCTATCCAGGCTTATGTCATCCAATTTAATGCTGCTGCATTGAAGGTTTGGAACCTGGACCAGTCTGTTGCAATGGCCACACTCAAGGATGGCCTTCAGAAGAATGATTTGCTATTCTTCCTGAAGAAGAAGTATCCTAGAAACTTTACTAATCTACTAGCTCGAGCTGAAGGATATGCCTGAGTGGAAGAAGCCTTCAAATTGAAAGATGAGAAAGCCACAGGAGAATGGTAGGCAGGTGAGTCTAATAAACCCACGGCTAATGGAGGGCTGAATGAAGTTCGACCGTGCTCATGGACTCCCTTCAAGCGTGAGCGAGCCCAAACTCCTCCTCGAGCTCATCATCAAAGAAGCCCTAACAGAAGGGCATGAAGAAGTTCTCCCCCTAAAAGGTTTCATAATTACGTCCCCCTCAATGCTCCAAAAATGCAAGTATTAATGGAGATCATGGAGCAACTGTCGAGGCCTGAAAGGATGCGCACTCATCCTGATAAGCACAATCCTAGCAAATACTGCCTCTACCATCATGACCATGGCCACGATACTGAAGAATGCATTCAGCTCCAAGATGAGATCAGGAAGCTCATCAAGAGAGGCCAACTGGATCGATTCCTCAGACGTCGACCTAAAGCAAGAGAAGATTGGTCGAGGGCACTATCGTAGTCAGAACCACCAAGGAGGAAGGAACAACAAGAAGATCGACCGCCTCTTAACATCATCAACACTAGCTCTAGGGGACTTTGGCGAGAAAAGACCAGCGGATCTGAGAGATCAGTGAAGAGATGAGGACTGAAGAACCCATAACCTTCACTAAGGTAGATGCATGGGAAGTATAGTTTCCACATAATGATGTAGTTGTAATCTCTTTGAATATAGCAGACTATGATGTATGTCACATCCTAGTTGATAATAGAAGTTCAGTTGACGTCTTGTCTTATGATGCTTTCTCCAAAATGTCAATATCTAATAGTCAGCTTGGACCAATAAACTCCCCCCTAGTAAGCTTCGCTGGTGCTGCAGTACCAGTTGAATGTATAATAACTCTAGCCGTGGCTGCAGGACAATATCCAAGATAATCCAAAGCATAGGTGGATTTTCTAGTAGTAAAGGCTTCCTCTGCTTACAATGCAATTCTCGACTGACTTGGTCTAAATATAGTTCAGGTGGTGGTATCAACTTATTATTTGAAGATGAAATTTTTGACAAGTTACGAGATCGGAGAGGTCAGGAGAGATCAAGCTTTGGCAAGGCACTGCTACTCAATTATCCTACAGAAGAAAGAATAGTCTGACCCTTGTCCTGTTGATGGGCTAGATGTCTATGATGACCTTGCCGAAGAATGGGGCAAGCCCATTGAATATCTTGTAACCATCCTCCTGAATGATGGAAATGTGGAGTATATGGTGCAAATTAGCTCCAATCTGAATGATGAAGTTTGAGAGTAGCTCATCACCTTTTTATGGAGGAATGCTGATGTCTTCGCCTGGGTTTCGATGGCTATGCCTAGGATTGACACCAAGGTTATGGAACATCGGCTGGCCGTTGACCCCAAGTATAGACCAGTGAAAGAAAGAGTTTGAGGCCATGCACCAGAAAGGCAGAAGGTAATAGCAGAAGAAGTCGACAAGCTTCTTAATATCGAATTTATCCGAGAAGTCAGCTATCCGACTTGGGTTTCTAATGTGGTCCTAGTCAAGAAAGCCAACGGCAAGTGGAGAATGTGCATCGACTTTAAGAAGCTTAACAAGGCCTACCCAAAGGATAGCTATCTTTTGCCCAAAATTGATCAACTGGTGGATGTGACTTTAGGCTACGAGCTCCTCACCTTCATGGATGCCTTCTTTGGCTACAACCAAATTCGGATGGCACTAGAGGATGAGGAGAAGACTACTTTTATTACTAACCATGGTCTTTACTATAATAGGGTCATGCCCTTCGGGCTTAAAAATGCAGGCGCGACTTATCAGCGCTTAGTCAATAAAGTCTTCAAGAAGTAGATCAGCCGCAATATGGAGGTTTACATCGATGACATGCTGGTCAAAAGCTGAGAGATTGTCAATCATATCGTCAACCTTGAAGAGGCTTTTGATGCACTCAAGAAATACAAGATGAAGCTGAATCCAACTAAGTATGCCTTTGGGGTAGCCTCAAAAAAATTTTTAGAATTCATGATCTTGAGATGAGGGTTCGAGGCCAATCCGGAGAAAATTTGAGCTATCCAAAAGATGACCGCTCCGAAGTCCATCAAGAAAGTTCAGCATCTGATCGAAAATGTGGCATCTTTAAATCATTTTGTCTCGAGGTCAGCTGAATGCTGCATGCCCTTCTTCCAAATCCTCAGGAAATTGAAAGATTTTCACTGGACTCAGGAATGCTAAAAGGCATTCGACGAGCTCAAGAACTACCTTGGCTCGCCCCCCTACTTGCCAAACCCAAATTCAGAGAGGAGCTATTTCTCTACCTCATGGTCTCCCCTGCAGTGCTAGGGACAGTCCTGATCAAAGAAGAGGCAAAACTACAGCAACCAGTCTACTACATAAGTCGGATCCTAAGGGATGCTGAGACCAAGTGTACAAAGTTGGAAAAATTGACTTATACTCTTCTGATTATAGTAAGAAGACTTCGACCTTACTATCAGGGACATGCTATAAAGCTCCTCACTGACCAGCCGATCAAAGCAATCCTTCATCAAATGAATGCTTTCGAAAGAATTACAAAATGGGCCATTGAAATAATAGAGTTTGACATCAACTATTGACCTCGGCTAGCAATCAAGGCTCAGGCACTTGCTGACTTCATAGTTGAATGCACCATTCTAGATGAAGTTGAGCTTGAACAGAATGAGACCGATATCCCATGGTTGCAACCAAGCTTTCTCGAAGAAAGTGCCAACCTTTCTGAAGATTTTTGGGCCCTATACGTGGATGGTTTGTCCAACTCTACTAGAGCAAGTGTGGGGTTAGTCTTAGTCAACCCCAAGAGAGTCATCGTTGAGTATGTGCTACACTTTAAATTCTCTATAACTAATAATGGGGCCGAATATGAAGCACTGATCATCGGGTTAGAAATAGTAAGAGAGTTAAAAGTAGATCGACTTCAAGTCTATGGTGATTCCTAATTAGTGGTCCACCATGTTATTGGCAACTATGAAGCATGGACGGAAAGTATGATGAAATACCTTGAGAAAATAAAGAAGTTAACTCTGGCCTTCAACAGTTTTGGCATTCAACAGATTCTGAGGGCATAAAATACAAGAGCCAACCTTCTCTCTAAATTGGCCACTTCAGCCCCAGCCAAACTATCCAAAATAGTATTTTTTGAAACTTTAAAATGCCCAAGCTCAGAGGAATCACAGCTCGTTATGCAGATGGAGCTCGAGCCGAGCTGGATTGACCCATTAGTTGCCTATCTAAAAGAGGGAGTTCTTCCTTGTGATCTAAAAGACGTTCGAAAACTCAGGAATCAAGCCTTCCGATACATTTTGTATGAGGGTAAGTTATATAAAAGGTCGTATTTGCTATCACTGTTAAGATGTCTCCGACCTTCAGAGGCCGACTTTGCATTATGAAAAGTACACGAGAAAATTTATGAAAGTCATGTAGGTACTAGATCCCAATCACAAAAATTACTTCGGCAAGGATACTATTGGCTGACCTTGTACATGATTCTATGGAGTATGTCAAAAAATGTGATCGCTGTCAAAGAAATGCAAACATACAAAGATAGTCGACCTTTGAGCTTACTCCACTAAGCACACCTTCTCCATTTGTGCAGTGGGGAATGGATATACTTGGTTCTTTTCCAACAGCTTTCGAATAATGGAAGTTCCTCCTGGTTACGATCGACTACTTCACCAAATGGATCGAAGCCGAACCACTAGCAAAAACTACTCAAGCCAAGCTATAGGACTTCGTCTGGAAGTCAATCATCTACTGGCTTGGTCTATCCCAAACTCTCATAATAGATAATGGGCGACAGTTCACTGGGATGAGGTTCGTTGAGTTCTGTGAATATCTAAATATCTCTCATCAGTCGACCTTTGAGCTTACTCCACTAAGCACACCTTGGCCATTTGTGTAGTGGGGAATGGATATACTTGATTCTTTTCCAACAGCTTTCGAATAATGGAAGTTCCTCCTGGTTACGATCGACTACTTCACCAAATGGATCAAAGCCGAACCACTAGCAAAAACTACTCAAGCCAAGCTATAGGACTTCGTCTGGAAGTCAATCATCTACTGGCTTGGTCTATCCCAAACTCTCATAATAGATAATGGGCGACAGTTCACTGGGATGAGGTTCGTTGAGTTCTGTGAATATCTAAATATCTCTCATCACTTCACGTCGATAGCTCACCCATAGGCAAATGAAAAAGCTAAAGTGACCAATCGGACCCTGCTGCAAAGCATCAAGACAAGACTCGATAGAGCAAGTGGGGCCTAGGCGAACGAACTCTACCACATTCTCTAAGCGTACCGAACTACTCAAAGACTATCGACTAGGGAAACACAATTTGCATTCGGTTTTGGAATGGAGGCAGTCATCCCAATCGAGCTTAAAATCCCATCAGTATGGGTCGTGGCCTTCAATGAGCTACGTAACTCATAGGACCTCAGAGCTAACCTCGATCTACTAGAAGAAAAAATAGAAAAAGTCCAAGTTTAGATGGCAGTCGATAGGCGAAGGGTGGCCCGATACTATAACTCCAGAGTCAGAGGTAAAATATTCAGAGTGGAGAACTTAGTGCTTCGGTGAGCCACCATCTCTTAGCCTTAGAGCCAAGGGAAGCTTGCCCTAAATTGGGAAGGCCCGTATAAAATAGAGGAGGTCATCCAGCTCGGAGCATATCGTCTGAAAGAGCTCGGAGGAACAACGCTCCCACGATCTTGGAATTCAGAAAATCTAAGAAGAAAAAAAATAATCAAAAATGGCCATTTTAAGAATAGGAGGAGAACCTCATCCTAACATGAGCAATCGAAAATCTTCAATTATTTAAAATAGGAGGAGGGGAGAGGCCCATTCAATGGTCCATATGTGCCCCTAGTGCCTGTTAGATATGTGTGCCATAGAAGCCAAAATTGGCTGACACTTGTAATACACTTCTAAAGACAAAATTATAATTTTGACTATAAATAATAAAATAGATTATTTTCTATCACATATGTGTATTTAGTGTTTGTGATACATCCCTTGCATTAACGGTAATGATAATTCTTATTTTCAAGAGTTGAAAATTTAAGACAAGAATTTTTATTATTAACTCATAAAAGGCTCCTGACCGTAGGATCGCCATGAGGATAGTGATTGATCCAGAAGGTTCATGTACAATCACTTCTTCATAGTAGATGAGTCTTGAGTCTATGGTGTAGAGACACCAGAGCGAGAGTATAGGTACTTGTTAGAGAATGAGGGCACTGAGCGTGACCACCTTGAGTAGTCATAAGGAAGTCTACCTTCTCGTCAATGGCTGACTCAAAGCTGCAGTGGTGTGTTTGGTTCTTTAACCTGAGGTACATCGATAGTTTATCTTGAAGGTGTTATAGTTTGATTACACCATGACTCAGTCTCCTAGCCATTCAGAACCCTAAGGTGTATGTTGGCTATAGCATGTTCATTGTAGGAATTAATTGCACCAAGATGGAATCTATCTACCTTGGTGGATGAGGAGCAGCCCTATGATGATCATGAGAATCAAGTCCATAAGCCCATGGCTATGGCAGAGAGTGAAATAATAGAAAGAATTTTTATTAAGGTTTTTACATCGGACTTGAATCGAATGATTAAATCATATCATAGAAATTAGGGTTTGACGAGTTCACCTTAACCCCAATCTGATCAGAAGATCATGACATATCCCATTATCATACAAAACTGAACCTAACTAGGTCATACAAATAAGGGTTTGGATCTGAATATCATCAATTGGACTAATCCAATTCAATTGATTTGAATTAGAATCAATTAGGTTCAAGGAAATCATGCTAGCACATGATTGAGCCTAACGTTCTCCTTCTATTATCATTAAAAGTTATCTCGACTGAGCCAAATGTATTTATGCTCACTCAGGTACCTTTATCTGATCTGATTGGAGCTTGTCCAGGTTAAAAAAGGATTGTCTTAATTTATGAGATAAATTTGAGACAACACCTACCATTTTCCATCATCTGCTAATTCTTGTCCTTTGATTTTGGTCAAACATTGACCTTTGACCCTTAGACATCTGCCCATGTATCATGCATCCATAGGAGAGACTTATTGACCAAGTCTACCTATCATTTGGTAGGTAGATGGAGGGTGCATGCCTAGTATGGCATGCGCCCCATGTGGATAAAAACTGGAGTCCCATATGGATGGGACTCCAGGTTGCTTCTTGGATTCAAACTAGGTGACCCTTACCTATAGACTTCGATCAATCTAAGGTGCCATCTAAGGATGAATTTATGGGGCTCTCATCTAATTGGATCAGGTGATGTCATCCCACCAATCAGATTTAGATCCGATTGCACGAAGCAACATGTTGGCCGAGATGATGCAGCACTGCATGGCGCAGCAGGGTCTATAAATAAACCCTATCTGCGCCCACTTTTTTGCGAGTTCCTCTTAGCCCATGCCCCAAGGCTGCCCCTCTCCCTCCTCCATGCCATCTTCTAACCCTCTCTCTCCTCTCCATTTCCAAGAAAGTTGGGCTTCAATTTGGAGCAATCTAGGCAAGAAAAGGCTAACGAGAAAAGGAAGAAGGCAGCACTGCTGCAGTGACGACTACTGATCTTCGAAAGAAGTTTCGAAGATCCTCCAAATTAGATTCAGATCTAATTTTTGGAGATATGATAAAGAAGAAGAAGATCTCTAGATCTAGTCTGAGTGGATACTGGTAGAGGCCAGGCGCTTGCATGGCTAGATCCAGAACCTCAAGCAATCAACAGGATCATTAAAGGGTAATCAGATTACCCAAAATAAGGTAATATTAATTTAGATTTAATTTAATTTAATTTTTTTATTTATTAGATCATAAAATTAGATCTGAAAAGTGTGAGATCTAATTTAAATCTAAGAAAAAATTTTTGAAATATGCCTCTCGATCCAATCAGATTTGAACGAATTTGACCCGAAAAATTAGGATTTCTCCTTCAACTGGTATCAGAGCCTAGGTTGCATAAAATTTATTTAGATCTGATTTAATCTAATAAATTAGTAATTTTAAATATCACATAGATGTGATTAGATCTAAAATTAAAAAATTATAAAATTAAAATTAATTAATTTAGATCTAAAATGTATGAGATACATAACTAGACTAGGAATAGAATTATTCTATGTGTAGTCTAGTATAATCATAATTTTTATTTGATTAATTATAATTTTAATATCTATTTATTTATTATTTTTTGATCATATAAATATTATAATCAGATTTAAAAATAAAAAATAAATTAAATTTAATTTATTCATATGAGATATGATAGTTGCATGTTTAGACTAGTTGTAAAATAGTTCTACAAAAGGTCTAGATTAAATTTTATTTGATGTGATCAAATTTAAATTTAATTTTTTAGATAATTATGAGATAATTTAGATCTAAAAAACATGCATGATATGATACATGAGATGTATGCAAAACATGTCAAAATTAGATCAATTTTTATATGAGATATATGTTTAGATCTAATTAGTTTTGTAGATTAGTTGTATTTCTGATTAAGGCATTCTCCTTGACCGTTCGGTCATAAGAATAAAGTAGGATTTAAAAACTCTCTCCTCTCATTTGATGGGATATTCTTGTGATGTGCAAGGGTGCTGCACGTTCGTCCTTAATTAGAAATTGAAAACTTATTTTCTGCAAAACCCTAGATCTTAAAATCCTAGGATCT
>QRFJ01000615.1:517098-575490 GCA_006176705.1 Cocos nucifera
AAAATAAAGTGATTTCAGATGTCACATGAGATGTGATCAGATCTGAAATCAGAAAAATTAAAATTAAATGATTTGGATCTAAGAACATGAAGATATGCATGACTAGTTCTAGAATAGAATAGTTCTATAGAATAGTTTTGCATGTCTTTGATTTAATCTGATTAAATCATATTTTAGATCTTCTTATTTACTATTTTCTGATATTATAAGTGTTATAATAACATCTGATAAACAGCAAATAAAAATTATTTAATTTTAAATATCATATGAGATATGATAGATGCATGACTAGACTAGTTGTAGAATAGTTCTACATAATTGTCTAGATTAGAATTTATTTTGATTAGATCAATTTAAATCTAATTTTTTAGATTATTATGTGATAATTTAGATCTGAAAACATGCATGATTTGATACATGAGATGTATGCAAAATATGCCTTGATTAGATCTAAATTTGTATATGAGATATATGATATAGATCTATAACTGTTTTGTAGATTTACATGTTCCTGATTAAGGCGTTCCTCTTGGCCGTCCGGTCATAAGAACGAAGAAGGGTTTAAAGGCCCTCTCTTCCCATTCGATGGGGTGTTCTTATGACGTGTAGGGGTGCTGCGTGTTCGTCCTTAATCAGAAACCCAAAACTTACTTTCTGCAAAACCCTAGATCCTGAAACCCTAGGATTTATTGTGCATATTTTGTTTATGAACCCAACTTAATTAAGAATTAAGTTTATGGAATATTAATTAGGTCTAAAATTGAGAATTTCAGATCTAAGACATATTCATAATACTGGGTTCGGGCTTGGGTAGCTCAATTAGGTCTAAGCGGTTGATCAAACCGAATCAAGAGTTGGTTAGATGGGATCAACAATGCTTAAATTGACCAGCCTAATAGGATTAAGTCTGGGTCAAGATCGAGTCACGATCAAGCAAGACCTAATTAGGCTCAGAGGTTAGAGTCTGGATTGTAGGCTAACCCAATTGGTTCTGACTCAACAATTTGGTGTCTAAGGTAAGTTTGGCACAGACGACCGACTGGTTTTTAATTGGAAGCTACTCGACCTGAATGCGTTCTTGTGCGAGTTAACGGCATATTCCTTCCACCGGTCTCACTTACCTGGCCATATCTGTTGACACAGTTCTGATCTGAGGTGGTCAATAATCCGAGCTGACCCATGCCACTAGGTTAGTCATAATTGTTATGACTAAGCCAAGTCTAGTTTAATGAGACCTGAATCAATTCTCCCTAAGAAAAGATTAAGTCCGAGGTCTTCCACCATTGTAGACGTGCGGGCCCTTCCCGGGGTTGATTGTTCTCGGCTGGATACAGTGGCTCAGTTGCACCGGGAAGACGCAACCATGTCTATTAGGCATTGGATGCTATGGGCTGGAGGATGAGTTGGGCTCAATATTTCCGGATACGGTGAGAGACCCAATTAGGAACCCAGTCTATGCAAATGGTGGGTCTGACTTAACTAAGGAGTGGATCAATATTCCGGATACGGTGAGATTCATGAATTAGAGACCAAGTTTGGGTGCACCATGATTAGAGAATCATTGAACAAGAGTTGTTCACTCATTGGCTAACCCATCACCAATAACTGTTAGGTGAGGTGATGAGTCAGTTGGTGAGACCGCACCACCCACTAGAAATCATCAATCGCGGAGATTTTCGCATCTCTACAGAGGGAGTGTAGGGATCCGAGAAAATAGTGGGAGCTAATTTGTTTAAAAATAAAATCCCTAAACAAATTGGTCAAGTCAAAATTACAGTATCTAACTAGAATCTTTGACTCTCTACAGGAAAATGTCTGCGTCCAACCCACTGGCACGTATCCTAGACACACATAGACTGACTGGACCCAATTATAAAGATTGGCTCAGGAACTACAAAATTGTTTTGGGTTCAGAGAAGTTAACACATGTTTTGGACCAGGACCCTCCCACCTTACCAGCTCGTCCATCCACTGAACAGAGAGCGTCTCTGGAAAAATGGATTGACGAAGACAATAAGGCCAGATACTACATGTTGGGCTCGATGTCTGATGAGCTCCAGCGCCAACATGAAGATATCGGGACTGCTCGCCAAATGTTGGCTCACCTGCAGGAGATGTTTGGTGAACAGAGTCGCGCAGCCAAATATCAAGTCACGAAATGACTTTTTAAGGCTAAGATGCGTGATGGGCAGTCAGTCCAAGATCACTGTCTGACAATGATCAAGGACATGGAAGAGCTTGAGAAGCTCGGTGTGAAGTTGGACTTGGATCTGCAGAACGATATTATTCTGCAATCCTTGACTGATGCATATGGGCAATTCATCATGAATTACCACATGCATAAACTTCAAAATTCCTTGGCCGAGTTGATGAATATGCTGGTTACCGCTGAGCTTTCTATGAAAGGTTCTAAAGGCTCAGTTCTTGCTATGGAACGGACTTCTTCCAAAAGAAAGTCTTATGGAAAGAAAAAGAAGTCTGTGAAAAAGCAAAAGGTGGAAGGATCAAAGAAGAAGAAGGCAGAACCGAAGAAGAAGGTCGATGGCAAAGGAAAGTGTTTCCATTGCAACAGCGACGGCCATTGGAAGCGGAACTGCCCTACTTACCTGGCCACCCTGAAGAACAAGAAGGAAGGTCCTTCTGGAGGTATGCTCGTTATTGAGTCTAACCTTACGGTTTCTTCTGCATCCAGTTGGGTGCTTGACTCTGGTTCTAGTGCTCATCTGTGCACTTCTATGCAGGGTCTTGAGGATAGCAGGAGGCTGAGGGATGGAGACATGATCCTACGCGTCGGTAATGGAGCAAGAGTTGCTGCAGTAGCCGTGGGAACATACCCTCTGCGATTACCATCTGGTTTAGACTTAGTTTTAAAAGACTGTTATTATGTGCCTGCAGCTAGCAGGAATTTGATTTCTGTTTCATGCTTAGCACAAGAAGGTTATGTGATCACCTTCTTTAAGGACCATTGTAACATTCTTTATGAAAGAAATAAAATTGCAAATGGTTTCCTTGTTAATGGTCTTTATCAGTTGCATATTGATGTACCTGTTTTAACTATCGAGCAAAACGTGAATGCCAAACGACCTAGGGATAGTCCAAACGACAGATATCTATGGCACCTGAGATTAGGTCATATAGCAGAAGATAGGATTAACAAATTGGAGAAAAATGGGCTATTGAGTCCATTGACTTTTGAGTCATATCCAACTTGTGAATCTTGTCTTCAAGGCAAAATGACTAAACTCCCTTTTGTTGGACATGGGGAGAGGGCCACAGATCTCCTTGCCCTAGTACATACTGATGTGTGCGGCCCATTTGATGTGCCGGCTAGAGGCAATTTTGTCTACTTCATTACCTTTACCGATGATCTGTCTAGGTATGGGTATGTGTATCTTATGAGACACAAGTCTGAAGCCTTTTGAAAAGTTCAAAGAATTCAGACATGAAGTAGAAAAACAAACTGGAAAACCCATTAAGGTTCTTCGATCAGATCGAGGAGGTGAATACCTTAGCCGGGAATTCCTAGACTATCTTAAGGAAAATGGCATAGTCTCTCAATGGACTCCACCAGGAACACCTCAACTCAACGGGGTTTCAGAACGGAGAAATCGGACTCTATTGGATATGGTTCGATCCATGATGAGCTTCACAGACCTCCCTGATTTTCTTTGGGGACATTCATTATTAACTTCAATCTATTTACTGAATAGGGTTCCCTCTAAAACCGTTCCTACCACACCGTATGAGATATGGCACGGTAAGAAACCAAGTCTGAGTCATCTCAGAATTTGGGGTTGTCCGGCTTCATGTCAAAAGACAACAAGCGGACAAGTTAGAGTTTAGGTCCTTTAGAGCTCGATTCATAGGATATCCTAAAGAGTCATTAGGATACTATTTCTACATTCCAGAAGACCACAATGTGATTGTGAGTCGACATGCCATATTTCTTGAAAAATAGTTTATTCAAGATAGTGGCATTGGAAAGCAGATTAAGCTTGATGAGAAAGTCTCACAAGCAGAACGAGCTAAGGACCAAGTGGAACCAAATCAGGTTGAGCCAATAAGAACACTACCTCCTCCACCTCGTAGATCGGAAAGAGTTTCCCGTCCCCCTGAAAGATACTTAGGTATTATTTCAGAGGATGTAGAGGAAATGTTCCTCATAGGTAATGGTGCTCATGGTGATGATCCCAAAACCTACAACGAGGCGATATCAGATATCGACTCCGAGAAATGGCTTGAGGCAATGAAGTCAGAAGATTCGACTCGATGCACTCAAACCAAGTCTGGACCTTGGTAGATCCACCAGAAGGTATAGTACCTATTGGGTGTAAATGGATCTTCAAGAGAAAGATTGGTGCAGATGGGAATGTGGAGACATTCAAGGCTAGACTGGTGGCAAAAGGTTATAGTCAACGTGAAGGCATTGACTATCAGGATACCTTTTCCCCGGTAGCTATGCTAAAATCCATCCGCACATTGCTTGCTGTTGCAGCCTATTTCGATTATGAAATATGGCAAATGGACGTGAAAACGGCATTCCTAAATGGATATCTTGAGGAAGATATCTATATGGAACAGCCGCTAGGTTTCACATCCAGTGATACTGATCACAAGGTTTGCAAGCTGCAAAGGTCCATATATGGACTTAAGCAAGCATCTCGGAGCTGGAACACTCGTTTCAATGATGTGATCAAAAAGTTTGGTTTCATCAAAAATGAAGAGGAACCATGTGTTTTCAAAAGGGTCAGTGGGAGCGCTGTTGTCTTCCTCGTATTGTACGTGGATGACATCCTCCTTATTGGGAATGATATTCCCATGTTGACATCAGTCAAGATGTGGTTGTCCAAGGAATTCTCCATGAAAGACCTAGGTGAAGCATCCTTTATTCTAGGAATTAAGGTCTATAGGGATAGACCGAATAGGATGCTAGGACTTTCACAGAAGATGTACATAGAGGAAGTACTAAAGAGGTTTAGTATGGAAAACTCTAAGAGGGGATTAATACCCTTCAGACATGGTATTCATCTTTCCAAGAAGATGTGCCCCAGCACACCTGAGGAAATAGAACGCATGAGCAAGATCCCTTATGCTTCTGCAATAGGGAGCCTCATGTATGCCATGCTATGTACACGACCTGATATAGCCCATGCTGTGAGTGTCACAAGCAGATATCAGTCAAATCCAGGTGAAGAACACTGGACTTCTGTGAAATGTATCCTTAAGTACTTGAGAAGAACTAAGGATATGATGTTGGTCTTTGGTAATGGAGAACTCCAAGTCCAGGGATACACAGACTCGGACTTCATGTCCGATATAGATGATCGAAAGTCGACATCTGGCAGACTGTTTGTGCTGGAAGAGTTCCAAGCAAACGGTGATACGATATCATCTCATCCGCGATTACCTTGAGAAAGGTTACGTTGAGGTCAAGAGAGTCAACTCCGCAGATAATGTGGCAGACCCACTTACAAAGCCGTTGGGCCAGCAGAAGATCGAAGCCCACCTTGAGAAGATGGGACTTAGACTTGTAGCCAATTGGCTTTAGGACAAGTGGGAGATTGTTAGATATATGTGCCCTAGAAGCCAGAATTGGCTGACACTTGTAATACACTTCTAGGGGCAAAATTATAATTTTGACTATAATTAATAAAATGGGTTATTTTCTATCACACATGTGTATTTAGTGTCTGTGATACATCCTTTGAGTTAATGGTAATGATAATTCATATTTTCAAGAGTTGAAAATTTAAGACATGAATAATCATTATTAACTCATAAACAGCTCCCGACCATAGGATCATCACGAGGATGGTGATTGATCCGGAAGGTTGGTGTACGATCGCTTCTCTTTAGTAGATGAGTCTTGAGTCTACGGTGTGGAGACACCGGAGCGAGAGTACAGGTACTCGTTAGAGAACGAGGGCACTGAGCGTGACCACCTCGAGTAGTCATTAGGGAAGTCTACCTTCTCGTCAATGACTGACTCGATGCTGCAGTAGTGTGTCTGGTTCTTTGACCTGAGATGCATCGGCAGTTCACCTTGAGGGTGTTATAGTTTGACTACACCATTACTCGGTCTCCTAGCCATATGGAACCCTGAGGTGTATGTTGGCTATAGCATGTTCATTGTAGGAACTGGATTGCATCAAGATGGGATCTATCTACCTCGGTGGTAGAGGAGTAGCCCTATGATGATCATGAGAATCAAGTCCAGAAAGCCCATGGCCATGGTAGAGTGAAATAATAGAAAGAGTTTCTATTTAGATTTTCACATTGGACTCGAATCGAATGATTACATCATATGACAGAGACTAGGGTTTGACGAGTTCACCTTAACCCTAATCTGATCGGGGCTCAAGATAGAAGAACTTAATCACACAGGTAGCTGCACCAAGAGGTTCGCATTCAGCTCTGATGGGTTGCCACCATATACTGCTAGGTGTCACTGGTGGATTTTGGGAGCAATTAGAATGATTTAGATGATCGATCATTCTAGCTGTTCGAATCAGAAGAGTTCTGATCCATCGAAAGGAGTTTCGATGATGTCTATGATAGAGATCATGACATATCCCATTACCATACAGAACTGAACCTAACTGGGTCACACAAACAAGGGTTTGAATCTGGTGATCATCAATTGAACTGATCTAGTTCAATTGATCTGAATGAGATTCAATTAGGTTCAAGGAAATCGTGCTAGCACTCGATTGAACCTAACGTTCTTCTTTTACTATCATAAATAAGTTGTCCTGACTGAGCCAAAGGAGTTTGTGCTCAATCAGAGGCCTTCATATGGTCTGACTGGAGGTTGTCCAAGTCAGAATAGGTTGTCTTATTTGTAAGACATTACCTGCCATTTTTGGTCACCTGCCATTTCTTGTTCTTTGACTTTGGTCAAAAGTCTACCTTTGACTGGTCAAACGTTGACCATTGACCCTTTGACTTTTGACCACATGTCATGCACCTATTGGAGAGCTGGTGGGGGCCTGTCCCCCTGCCAGAACCTGGCAAGGAGAAGGGCGCACGCCAAGGGTGGCGTGAGCCCAAGTAGGAGGCGCCTAGGAGTCCTTGTTGGACAAGGACTCCACCTCCCTTTTGGATTCCAATCAGAGTTCTACTAAGAATCCAGTTTGACTGGTCTTAGGCGCCCTCTAAGGAGGAATCCAGGGGTCTCTATTCCAACCAATCAGATTTAGATCTGATTTCACAAAGGGTTGTGATTGGTTGAGAGGAAGAGGAGTTGGATCACAAGCTTAGGTCTATAAATAAGACCCTGCGCCCAACCCTAATTCTAATAGAATTGAGATTTCCCACGCCCCAAGGCTGCCTCTCCCCTCCTTCTCCATGCCATAGTCTCTTCTCCCCTTGCTCTCCACGTCCAAAAGGTGTTTTGGACTTAGGTTGGTGCGATTCAGATCAAGGAAAGGCGATCAAAAGCAAGAAGGCTGCGCTGCTGCAAAAGGACGACTGCAGATCTTCAAAAGAGTTTTGAAGATCCTCCAGATCAGATCCAGATCTGATTTTTGGAGGTGTGATAGAGAAGAAGAGGATCTCCAGATCCAACCCGAGTGGATACCGGTAGAGGCCAGGCGCTTGCGTGGCTAAGATCCAGAACCTTCCGCTGCAATCAGGATCATCTACAGGGTAATAGGATTACCCAAATCAGGTAAATTAAATTTGATTTAATTTATCTTATTTTATTTTATTTATTAAAATAATAAGAATCAGATCTGAAACATATCAAGATCTGATTGAGATCAAGAGAAAAATTTTTGAAATATATCTCTTGATCTAATCAGATCTGGACGAACCTGGACCGGGAAATCAGGATTTCCCTTCACATTCTGGTCTGGTCGATCTCTCGGGGAGAGCGCCCAACACTTGGGTGCCCCCTCTTTTCTTCAAGCCATGGACTAGCACAGATTGGTGCAAAAAATCCCTTTTTTCTTTTGTAGAAAACCAGAGAAAAATTAGGGATTGGGTGGCAAGCATGGGATGGAGTTTTGGTTTCTTAAAACTCTATCTCGTAGAATTTTAAATCTAAACCAATTACCTTGTTTGACTTGATCCATAACTAATTGCCTTGTAAGAAAGAAAGGGGAAGAGATTGGGTGTGTGGGGACTCTTTTGGGACATGAATAATTCATGTAAAACCAAAGAAGGGGCCTGGGGTTGGCATAGAGGCTCATATGGTGCATGGGAAGGGAATCCTAGTCATACTAGGATTCCTATTTTGACTTGGTCCAGTATGGTTTCTTAAACCAAATTAAACGAGAAGCAAATCAATCCAATTAAAATAAATTTTAACTCAATAAAAATTTTAATTAAATTAGATTAAATTAAATTTAAATCTAAATTAATTTTTTAATCAAATTAGAAATTATGTTGATACAAGTCCTAATTGAACTAGGACTAGTTCTTTCTTACAATTGGCTCATCCAATAAATCAATTAGACTTGATCCAATTAAGTCCAAACCAAATCTAATTAAATTACATTTAATTAGACTTAATCTCAATCTTTGGTTTAATCAAATTAAGCTAATTAGCAATCGAATTGCTAATCGATCCTCTTGCGATACTTGCACTAGGTCAAACATCAATCGTATTGATTGTTTGACCTATGAATGATTCTTAATCATTGATCAACCATCCGATCAGATCGAGAACTCTAATATGTGTGATTCTATAGGTTTGAATCTAAGCTGATAGCATCGGAATAAATTCTTCTATCAATTGAAGTGATCATCTAGCAATAATATCCAACGATCGGATAGGTCGACTGTGTAGAACAACATCCATAGAATCCATATGGATATAGTTTTCATATAATTCATCCCCTTGACAAGAGTTCAACTGTCAACTCTGATCAGACTGTCTATTGTCATCTACAATGTCCTAGGCATCACCTAGCTTTGATACTAATTGTAGACCCATGATATCGCTCGAACGCCAATCATCCTTGACATCACAAGCGTCAATACCATATTATGGAAGTCTCTGATCTTTAGCATGGACCTGAAGAAACCTATGATGTTCTCTATGGGTAGCAAACCATAGATCCAATACCTAGATCTATGCTGGGGCACCTCCTTTCTTGGGCTTGAGGGAGGCACCCCCTCTCTCTAGGGCTTCTTCAAGAACCTAGGGCAACTACACTAGAGAGAAGAGAAGAAGAGAGAATTGAGGGAGAAAAAGTTTGTATTCCACAGCATTCACAGCATAATGAAACCCTAATACAATCTATGTATTTATACATAGCCATTAGTTCCGATCAAAAAACTCTTCGGCTAATCCAATACATGAAAGCACTCACCGAGCCCAGTACACCCATGTCTCCCATGCTCTCATCCTCTGGATCTAGATCCGATCCATACATGAGTTAGCCCCCTTAAGATTTCTCAAACCAGGCCTTAAGATCTCTAGGATTAATCAGGACCCTAATCCAAAATAGATCCTCGCGTAACTCTACCCGTGCACTGAGCCAGCTCAGTCTCAGCACTGAGCTTGCTAAGTTCCACAAGGTCGGCTCAGTCTGAAACTAAGCTGGCCCAGTTTTGTGCCATGCCAGCAGTCCCAAATGCTTAGGTCTCTATTTTTTCTATGCTCTGAGACTTAACTAATCCAGTTTTGGACTGAGCCGACTAACTTGTTGAAAATCTTCTTCCTACAGTCTTGATTTCTCGACTTTGGTTCCTTGCTTCACCTTAAATCCCAGGTCTTCGAAGCACCAATCAAGCTCCTGAAATCCCTATAGCCAACACCCTGACTCCTTCTGTGGCCTCCTAAGATTTGGGAGCACCATAAATCCTTACAATCTCGACCTTGGTGCCCCCAAGTCTTGGTAAACCCCTCGGCAATGTCCTCCTACACGATCACACTGTCCCTGCGCACTTGACAGCACCTATGCAAACATCGCCTTCACCAATCTTCTTCAACTATTGTGCACCCTTAAGGCCTTTAGGATGACCGTCTCCACCGCTGAAGATCTTGGCTTGCACCTCTGCACCATCATGAAATTGTAGGATCCTTTCTACTTAGCAGCTGCATCACTTTTCCTGGACTTCCCTGGAGAACCCACAACGTTCCTGCATCGGCACTTGCTGTAAATCCTAACATGATCTCCTCAGAACTATGCCTGTCCTCCTGCATATGCCACTCCATCTGGAACTGTGCATCACCGATGCTAGTGCTAGGATATCGATCCTCCCACACCCCTCTACTCTAAACTTATGTCAAATTCTTCTTCAATTGTGAAGGCACCCCTTCGGAGCTCCACCTATATCTGAAGTCCATCTGATGCCATAGAAGCTGACTCTATCATTGAGTCCCTCGAAGCCAACTACTCAATGCTTCACTATTGAGCCTGCCGTTGCACCTCGAACACCATGAATGCCCCTTCAAACCCTCCGCACTCTACGGACCCCTTCGAAGCCATCTCAGATACCTCCATAACCCGTGGACACCTCCAAAACCTAAGAGCTCATCCAACTCTTCTGAATTCAGTGACTGAACCCTAGAAAATTCTACCCTAGTCCTTCTCTTCTGCCCCTATACCAGCCATTGCTTCAGTTGCATTCGGAGAACCATCCTCCACCTGAGCCGCGATACTCCTTGGTGCCCTTATAGAAGAAATCTGATCCATGATACTCCCAGCTGCTTGAGACCTCCTGGCACTCCTTGAGACCCTCTAGCTCTCCCTGCGACCTACATTCGATCTTCCTGAGAAGCCCCTGACATACTTTATTGAGATATACTCCTTGGCTGCTGCACCACCAAGCCTCTCTCAGCCCCATGCCTCTAGGGAAGTGCTAATGCAGCACTCCAGCGCTCCTTGACTTATCTCTGTGCCACTCTACAGCCACCCAGCCCTAACCTACTGAACCTCCATGGATCATTCATCTCCATCATCCCCAAGGCTTCATAAATCCATGCTCTGGTCGAACCGCTGAATACATCTCCGACTACTTCCCATCCTTCCTGACACAAAAGCATGTATAGTCGCTTCTTCAACCTTCCTTCGACCATTACCCCTTGAAAAATCTCTCTTCAATAGCCCTACACTGCCCATCTTGCTAGAGAACCTTGATGCTCTCTACTGAGATACCTCCCTTGGTTGTTGTATTGTCGAGCCTCTCTCAGCCCTGCATCTTCAGAAAAATGATACCACAACACTCCAGCACTCCCTATGTGTCACATAACCATCATACATCCCAGCCTTTCCACCAAGATCGATCAGTAAATCATGTACCAAATCCTTCCATCTTGAGAAAATCACTTTTCGTTAATCCTCTCAACCTCCACCTTCAATCCGCTACTTTTGGTTGGCCAAACCACAGCAATAACAAGACAGATTTGAGGCATACCATGGAATCCTTGTGCAGATTTTAGATTTCACCTTGTACGACTTCTCCTTCCCTTCCATGCACCATCAGGCTCTGAAACTTTGCTCCTTCCATGCACCATCAGGCTCTAAAACCTGGCTCTAATACCATATTGCCATCCACAATGCTTCAGGCATCATCTAGCTCTGATACCAATTATAGACCCATGATATCGTTCGAATGTCAATCATCCTTGACATCACAAGCCCCGATACCATGTTGCAGAAGTTCCTGATCTTTAGCACAAACCTAAAGAAACCTATGACATTCTCTATGGGCAGCAAGCCATAGATCCAACACCTAGATCTATGCTAGGGCACCTCCCTCATTAGGCTTGAGGGAGGAGCCCCCTCTCTCTAGGACTTCTTCAAGAACCTAGGGCAACTACACTAGAAAGAAGAGAAGAAGAGAGAATTGAGGGAGAAAAGGTCTGTATTCCACGACATTCAAAGCATAATAAAATCCTAATACAATCTATGTATTTATACATAGCCATTAGGCCCGACCAAAAAACTTTCCAACTAACCCAATACATGAAAGCACTCACTGGGCCCATGTGCATCCATGTCTCTCATGCTCTCATCCTCTGAACCTAGACCCGACCCATACATGAGTTAGCCCCTTTAAGACCTCTCAAATCAGACCTTAAGATCCCTAGGATCAACCCAGACCCTAGCCCAAAATAGATCCTCACGTAACTCTACCCATGCACTGAGCCAGCTCAGTCTTAGCACTGAGTCGGCTAAGTTTCACTGGGTCGGCTCAGTCTGAAACTAAGCTAGCCTAGTTCTATGCCATGTCAGCAGTCTCGAATGCTCAGCTCTCTATTTTGCCTGTGCTCTGAGACTTAGTCAATCCAATTTTTGATTGAGCTGGCTAACCTGCAAAAAATCTTCTGCCTGCAGTCTTGATTCTTCGACTTTGGTTTTTTGCTTCATCTTGAATTTCAAATCTTTGAAGCACCAACCAAGCCCCTGAAATCTTCGAAGCCAACACCCTGACTCCTCCCATAGCCTTCCAAGGCTTGAGAGCACCACAAATCCTCACACTATCCATATTATATTTCAAAATATCAAATCCATCTCATGGATTATCCTGGCCAAGGTTTTGCTATATTGAAATACAGTGACACATTCTTCTCCAACTCTTAGAGTGGTCAATCACATCTTGATCACACACCAACTTTGCAAGTACTTGACTATACCCAGAAACCTTTCGTTACTGAATTAGAAATTTAGTTAGTCTGGTACCAAAGTACAGTGAGTTGCTTGCAAGCCACTGAGGTGATCTTAGGTCTAAGAGATATTTATACCTATATCCCATTAGAGACATTCTTGATAGTAGAATGCTCTAGATTTTATCATATTTAATGATGATGTACCCTTATATCTCACCTGTATGCTATACCAGTATCTTCATACTTCTTGGTTAAGAAGATAATCAAGCTATATGGCACATAATGACCTATGCTCGATAGATATTATTGTTCTTATTAGTAGTCTATCATTTGGTTGTGAACTATTTTAAGGACTAATCGATAAATCCTCTTTTTATCGAATCTAAATAGTCCTAAAGACTTCATCACAATAATGGAGTTCATTAGAAGATGAAAATTTTATGATGAAAATGCTAAATGAATTATTTTATTCATTAATAAATTAATTATAATTATAATATAGCTTAACCATCAATAGGCTGATGATTGGCTTTGGAACATATTTTCCAATAGCATGCACCCCTAGAAAGTCTCTAGGGGGTGCATACCCATGCCCTTTCTTTCCTACATCTGGGTCGTCTCATGTCCTAATAGTGACAAAAATTGGTAG
The DNA here is from genome assembly GCA_006176705.1 of Cocos nucifera. NCBI lineage: Eukaryota > Viridiplantae > Streptophyta > Magnoliopsida > Arecales > Arecaceae > Cocos > Cocos nucifera. The sequence goes on from QRFJ01000615.1 coordinate 530,310, forward strand.
GTCTTGTCCTGTCGAATACATGAATTGGTAGGTGTTGTCCTATTCCCATTTGATGGATTAGGACAACATTTTTTTGAACTAGACAAACTCTAGTCAGAGCAGGACAAAGCCATATAGGATTCCTGGATGAGTCCAAACCAATTTGGCTCAGCTGAGATGAACTAGAAAGACTACAAAAGGAGAATGTTAGGCTCAATCATATGCTAGCATGATTTTCTTGAACCTAATTGGATCCAATCCAAATCAATCAAACTAGGTTAGCTTAATTGATCACATCCAGACCCAAATCCTTATTTGTGTGATCTAGTTATGTTCAATTTCATATGATAATGAGATATGTCATGATATCTATCATTGACATCATCAAAATATCTTTCGATGGACTAGAACTCTTCTGATTTATCTAATTAGAATAATTGACCATTAAGATCATTCTAATTACTCCCAAAATCTACCAGTGACATCTAACAGTATATGATGACAACCCATCAAAACTGAATGCAAATCTCTTAGTGTAGCTTCCTGTGTGATTAAGTTCTTCTGCCATGAGCCTCAACAGGATTAAGGTTAAGGTGAACTCGTCAAACTCAACACCCTATCATATGATTGAATCATTCGATCAGAGTTCGATGTGAAATTCTAATAAAAAATTCTTTTCTATTATATCACACTACCATAGCAATGGGCTTAAGAACTCGATCTCATGATCATCATAGGACTACTCTTCCTCTACTGAGGCTGATTGATCATATCTTAGTGCAAACCAGTTCCTACAATGAACATGCCATAGCCAACATATACCTCAGGATTTCAAATAGCTAGGAGATCAAGTTATGATACAGTCAAACTATAACACACTCAAGGTGAACTATCGATGCACCTCAGGTCTAAGAATCCGACATACAACTAAAATATCGAGCTTAGTCATTGACGAGAAGGTAGACTTTCTTATGACTGCTCCAAGTGGTCATGCTCGGTACCCTCATTCTCTAATGAGTATCTGTACTCTCGCTTTGGTATTTTCATATCGTAGACTCAAGACTCATCTACCTTAAGAAAGTGATCATACACCAACCTTCTAGATCAATCACTATTCTCGTGATGATCCTATGATCGAGAGCTATTTATGAGTTAATTATGAAAAAATATGTCTAAAATTTTCAACCCTTGAAACTATGTATTAGCATTCCATTACCTCAAAGGATATATCACAGACACTATGTATATCACAGACATTATTCCTAGAATATGTATTACAAGTATCAGCAAATCTGGCTTCTAGGGCACTCATCTAACAAACTTCTACTTGACCTAAAGCCAATTGATTACAAATCTAAGTCCCATCTTCTCAAGGTGGGCATTGATCTTCTTCTGGCTCAATGGCTTCGTCAGTGGGTCTAGCGCATTATCTACAGTATCGACTCTCTTGACCTCGATATAACTCTTCTTGAGGTAATTATGGATGAGGTGATATCGCCGCTCGATATGCTTCGACTTTTGGTGAGACCTCAGCTTCTTAGCTAGGGCTATGGCACCATTGTTGTCGCAGTACAAAGGGATGGCATCACTTTGAGCTTTGCAGCGAACTTCTTATACCATAATACTTCTTTCACAACTTTCGATGTAGTGATGTACTCAACTTCCATTATGAAGTCTATGATTACTATTTGCTTGAAACTCTTCCAGCTAATAGCACCACCATTGCATACAAACTAACTTTTAGATATCAACTTTCAATCATCTATATCAGACATAAAATCTGAGTTTATATACCCTTGGACTTGGAGTTCTCCATTATCAAAAATCAAAAATATATCTTTAGTCCTTCTAAAGTACTTAAGGATATATTTCATAGAAGTCCAATGCTCTTCATCTAGATTCGACTGATATCTGCTCATGACACTCACAACATATGCAATATCAGGTCGTGTACACAGCATGGCATATATGAGGTTTCCTATTGCCAAAGCATAAGGGATCATACTCATACATTCAATCTCCTCAGGTGTGTTAGGACACATCTTCTTGGAGAGATGAATGCCATGTCTAAAGGACACCAATCCTCTTTTGGAGTTTTCTATGCTGAACCTCTTTAGCACCTCCTCTATGCACATCTTCTATGAAAGACCTAGCATCCTATTCAATCTATCTCTATAGACTTTTATTTTTAATATAAAAGATGCTTCTCCTAGGTCTTTCATAGAGAACTTTTTTGACAATCATATTTTGATAGATGTCAACATGAAAATATCATTCCCAATTAGGAGGATGTTATCCACGTACAATACGAGGAAGATAATAGCACTCCTACTGATCTTTTTAAAAATACATGGCTCCTCCTCATTTTTTGATGAAATTAAATAATTTAATCACATCATTAAAATGAGCATTTCAGCTCTGAGATGCTTGCTTGAGTCTATATATGGACCTTTGCAGCTTACAGACCTTATGATTACTATCACTAGATGTAAAATCGAGCAACTATTCCATATAGATATCTTCCTCAAGATATTCATTTAAGAATATCATTTTCATGTCTATCTATCATATTTCATAATCAAAATAGGCTGCAATATCAAGTAGTGTGCGGATAGATTTTAGCATGGCTACTGACGAAAAAGTATCTTAATAGTTAATGCCTTCGTGCTGACTATAGCCTTTCGCTAAGAGCCTAGCTTTGAATATTTCTACATTTTCATCAGCACCTATCTTTCTCTTGAAGATCCATTTACACCCAATAGGCATAATACCTTCAGGTGGATCTAGCAAGATCCAGACTTGGTTCATGCACATTGAGTCAATCTCTGACCTCATTGCCTCTAACCATTTCTCAAAGTCAAAATCTGATATTGCCTCATTATAGATCTTGGGATCATCACCATGAATCTCATTTTTTGTGAGGAATATTTTCTCTACATTCTCTGAAATTGCACCTAAGTACCTCTCAAGAGGATGGAAAATCCTACCTGATCTACGAGGTGGAGAGGTAGTATTTGGACTGGCTCTAACTAATTTGGTTCCTTAGGATTCTTAGCTCATTGCTTATCAGAGACCTTCTCATGCCTAATCAATCTATCGATGCCACCATCTTGAATAAATTATTTTTCAAGAAAGATGGCATGTTGACTCATAATCACATTATGATCTTTTAGAATGTAGAAATAAAATCTTAATGACTCCTTAGGATATCCAATGAATCGGGCTCTAAAGGACCTACACTCTAATTTGTCCACCTGCTGTTTCTTAACGTAGGCCAAACAATCCCAAATTCTGAGATAACTCAGACTTAGTTTCTTACCATGCCATATCTCATACAGTGTAGTAGGAACAGTTTTAGAAGAAACCCCATCTAGTAGATATATTGCTGTCATTAGACTATATCCCCAAAGAAAATTAAGAAGATCGGTGAAACTCATTATGGATCAGACCTTATCTAATAGGATTCAATTTCTCCATTCTAAAATCCTATGGAGTTGAGGCATTCCAGGTGGAATCCATTGAAAGACTATGCCATTATCCTTGAGATAGTCTAAAAATTTTCGACTAAGGTATTTGCCTCCATGATCTGATCAAAGAACCTTAATAGGCTTTCTGGTTTACTTTTCTTCTTCAAGTCTGAATTTTTCAAACTTTTTAAAGGCTTCAGACTTGTGTCGCATCAAATACACATACCCACACCGAGATACATCATCGATAAAGGTGATGAAGTAGATAAAATTGCTTATGATCGGCACATTAAATGGGCCGCACACATCTGTACGTACTAGGGTAAGTAGGTTCATAGCCCTTTCCCCATATCCTATAAAAGAAAGCTTGGCCATTTTGCCCTGAAGTCATAATTCAAAAATTGGATATGACTCAAAAGTCAATGGACTCATAAGTCTGAATTTTTTTAATTTATTAATCCTATCTTCAACTATATAACCTAGCCTAAGGTGCCATAGATATCTATCATTTAGACTATCCATTGGTTGCTTAGATCCTATAGCATTCATGTTTTGCTTGATATTTAACATAGATATTTCATCATGCAATTGATAGAGACCATTAATCAAGAAATCACTTACAATTTTATTTCTTTCAAAAAGAATGGTATAGTGATCCTTAAGAAAGCTAATTACATAATTTTCCTATGTTAAACAAGAAACAAAAATCAAATTCCTACTTGTTATAGGCACAAAATAATAGTTTCTAAGTACTAAATCTAATCCAGATGGTAATCGAAGAGGATAGATTTTTACAGCCACAGCAGCAACCCTTGCTCTATTTTCGACACACAGAACCATCTCACCATCTTGCAGCCTCCTCCTCTCCTTAAGATCCTATCTAGAAGTGTATAAGTGAGCACTAGAACTAGAGTCAAGCACCCAACTAGATGCAGAATAAATCGTTAAGTTAGATTTAATTACAAGCATATCTCTAGAAGGACCTACCTCCTTCTTGTTCTTCAGGCTGGCCAGGTATAAAGGGCAATTTCACTTTCAATGATCGTCGATGTTGCAATAAAAATATTTTTCTTTGTCCAAAGCCTTCTTCTTCGGCTCTTCCTTCTTCTTTTTTCCACCTTTAGTCTTCTATTTCTTTGCAGACTTCTTCTGCTTTCCAAAAGACTTTCTCTTGAAAGAAGTCTGCTCCACAATAAGTACTAAGCCATTTGAACTTTTTAGAGAAAGCTCAATAGTAACCAGCATATTCATAAGTTCAGCCAAGGTATATTAAAGCTTATGCATATGAAAGTTTATGATGAACTATCCATATGCATCAGTCAAGAACTGCAGGATCACATCAATATGTAGATCCTTATCAAGCATGACACCGAGCTTCTCAAGCTCTTCTAGATCCTTGATCATTATCAAATAATAATCTTGGACCCACTGCCCATCATGCATTTGAGCCTTAAAATATTTTTGGGAGACTTAATACTGGGCTATGCGACTCTGCTCACTGAACAACTCTTGCAAATGAGCCAATATTTAACGAGCAATCTTGATGTCTTCATATTGGTGCTATAATTCATCAGACATTAAGCCCAACATGTAGTAACTAGCTTTATTGTCATCATCCATCCACTTCTCTAGAGATGCTCTTTGATCCGCAGTTGGATGGGCTGGCAAAGTGGGAGGGTCTTGGTCTAATACATAAGATAGCTTCTCGAAACCCAAAATGATTTTGTAGTTCTAGAGCCAATCATTATAATTGGGTCCGGTAAGTCTGTGGATGTCTAGGATTTGGGCTAGTAGATTTGATGCAGATATTTTTTTGTAGAGAGTCAAAGTTTCTAGTTAGATTTTGTAATTAAACTTAACCAATTTATTTAGAAATTTTATTTTTAAATAAATTAGGCTTTCACTATTTTTTTGGATTCCTACACTTTCTTGGTAGAGATGCAAAAATCTCCATGATCAAAAACTTCTAGTGGGTGGTGCAGTCTAACCGACTAGCTCACCATCTCATCTAATAATTATTGGTGATGGATCAATCGATGAGTGGATAACACTTGTTCAATAATTTTTTAATCATGGTACATCCAAAATTTGATCTCTAATTTATGAAGCTCACCGTGCTCAGAATATTACTCCAATCCTTAGTTAAGTCAGATCCATCATTTGCATGAATTGGATTCCTGATTGGGTCCCTCACCATATCTAAAATATTGAGCCTAACCCATCCTTCAATCCGTAGCATCCAATGCCTAATAGATATGGTTGCATCTTCCAAATGTAACTGAATCACTATAACCAGTCGAGAATAATCAACCCCAGGAAGAGCCCACACATCTACAATGGTGGAAGACCTATGACTTAATTTTTTTTAGGAAGATTTGATTTAGGTCTCTTAAACTTGACTTGATTTAGTCATAATAATTATGACTAACCTAGTAGCATTGGTTAGCTCGAATTGTTAGCCACCTCAAATCAGAATTGAATTGATCCAATCTGGTAGGTAAGTGAGATCAGTGGAAGGAATATATCATTAACTCATCATGAACGTATTTAGGTCGAGTAGCTTCTAATTAAAGACCACTGATTATATCTGCCAAACTTATCTTAGACATTGATTTGTCAAACCAAAACTAATCGAGTTAGCCTATAATTCAAGCTCAAATCGTAGAGTCAAATTAGATTTTGACTTGATCGACCACATGTGACTGTGAGTTGATCTTGACCCAGACTTAATCCTATTAGACTGGTCAATTCTAAGTACTCTTGATCTAACCTAATCAACTCTTGATTCGGTTTGATCAACTACTAGACCTAATTGAGCTACCCATATCCGAATTCAATTTTATGAAGGTATCTTAGATCAAAAAATTTATAATTTTTAGATCTAATTAATTTCATAATCTTAATTTTTAATTAAGTTTAGATTCATAAATAAAATATGTTCCAAAAATCCTAGGATTTTAGGATCTAGGTTTTTGCAGAAAAGTAAGTTCAGATTTTTAATTAAGGACAGATACGTAGCTCTCCTACATACCATAAGAGCATCCCATCGAATGAAAAGAGAGAGCCTTTAAACCCTTCTTACTCTTATGACTAGATAGTCAAGGAGAATGCCTTAATCAAAAATTAATCTACACTACAAAACTTGTTAGATCTAAATCATATATTGTATATACAATTAATAATCTAACCTATACATGTTTTGCATACATCTCATGTATCAGAAATAAATATTTACAAGCATGATTCAGATATGATTATATCTAATATAATATCTACAAATAAATTTTAAATTAATCATATCAAAAGAAAATTTATTTAAGACATATCATAGATCAAATCTATAAACCTAGTCTAGACATGCATCTCATACATCATATATATGAATTAAATTTTTTAAATTTTTAATTTTAGATCTAATTAGATCTAATGTAACATCTAAAATTACTAATATTAGATAATAAAATAAAATTAAAATTAAATTTAAAGTAGATCTAAAGAACTACAAACGCAACTCTGATACCATTTGAAGAAAAAATTAGTTTTCCACCACAGGATCGATCTGATATGATCTACAGAAAAAAAAAATTTAAATTTTTTTTTATGAATTCTAATTAGATCTAAGAGTTCTTAGATTTGATCTTGATGATTTGATATTAAAAATAAAAATAAATTAAAATAAAAATAATAGTTGTACCTAATTTGGGTAAACTAGTTACCCTATCAATGATCTATCGTTGCCCGAAATTTTGGATCTAACCATGCAAGCGCCTGGCCTCTACCAGAGTCCACTCAGGCTGGATCTAAACATGCTCTCCTTCTAGATCTGATCTCCAAAATTTAGATCTGGATCTGATTTGTGGAGCCTTCAAAATAATAGTTGAAGGCAGCATGCTCGTCTCACGAACACGTTGTCTCTTGCTTGATCTTCATGCCAATGCCTTGGATCTTCTTCGCTGGATTTTAGCCCAATATTTAGGCATGGAGAAGAGGGAGAGAAGAAGGATGAGGGGGCATGGAGCAGAGGATGGGGTGGTAGCCTTGTAGCATGGTAATTGGATCACTTACAAACCCTAGGCATGGGAGGGGTTTAAATAGACTTTCCTGCGCCATGCAGTGGCACACAACATCAACCAATCATATTAGTTAATTTAATCAGATCTTAATCTGATTACCATGCTTTATCACCTGATCCAATCAGGTTAGAGACCCCTAAAATCCTCCATAAGTGGCGCCATATTTGGATGAGCACAAATAGTTTGGCGCCAAAGACTTTGATCCCATCAAAAAATCCTAGAGTCCCATCCTCATGGACTCTCTCCTCTTTTCCCCATATGCGCACGCCAACATGGGGCATGCACATATATTTATGCATAAAAACCCAAGGTGGTGTGCACTCGTAGAAAGTCTCCAGGAGGCGCATGCCCATGCCCTTTCTTTCCTGCATCTGGGTCATTTCATGTCTTGATAGTGACAAGAATTGGTAGGTCTTGTCCTATCAAATACAGGAATTGATAGGTGTTATCCTATTTCCATTTGATGGTTTAAGATAATATTTTTCTAACCTGGATAAACTCTAGTCAGACTAGGACAAAGCCATACAAGGTTCTTGGGTGAGTTCAAATCAATTTGACTCAGTCAAGATGAACTAGAAAGACTAGAGAAAGAGAATGTTTGGCTCAATTATGTGCTAGCATGATTTTTTTGAATCCAGTTGGATCCAATCCAAATCAATCAAACTGGGCTAGCATAATTAATCACATCCAAACCCAAACTCTTATTTGTGTGATCCAATTAGATTAAATTTCATATGGTAATGAGATATGTCATGATCTCTATCATCGATATCATTGAAATACCTTTCAATAGACTAGAACTCTTCTGATTTATCCAATTAGAATGATCGATCATCAAGATAATTCTAATTGCTTCCAAAATTCATTAGTGACACTTAGCAGTATATGATGGCAATCCATTAGAATTAAATGCGAACCTCTCGATGCAGCTACTTATGTGATTGAGTTTTTCTATTATGAGCTTTGACAGGATTAGGATTAAGGGAACTCGTCAAACCCAACACCCTATCATATGATTGAATCATTCGATTAGAGTTCGATGTGAAACCTTAATAGAAAACTTTTTTCTATTATATCATACTAACATGGCCATGGGCTTAAGGACTCAATCTCATGATCATCATAGGACTACTCTTCCTCTACCAAGGTTGATAGATTCCATCTTGGTCCGAACCAGTTCCTACAATGAACATGCCATAGCCAACATATACCTCAGGATTTCGAATGGCTAGCAGATCAAGTTATGATGTAGTCAAACTATAACACCCTCAAGGTGAACTATCGATACACCTCAAGTTTAAGAAACAGACATACAACTACAGCATCGAGCTCAGTCATTTATGAGAAGGTAGACTTCTTTATGACTACTAGAGGTGGTTACGCTAAGTGCCCTTATTATCTAACGAGTATCTGTACTCTTGCTCTGGTATCTTCACACTATAGACTCAAGACTCATCTATCTTAAGAAAGTTATCGTACAGAAATATTTCGAATTGATCATCATCTTCGTGATGATCCTATGGTCGGGATCTATTTATGAGTTAATTATGAAAATACATGTCTTGAATTTTTAACTCTTGAAAATATGTATGGGCATTCCATTAATTCAAAGGATATATCACTATGTACATAATGTGATAAAATAAAATAATTTTTTATTAATTTTTAAGTCAAAATTATAAAAATATTTCTAGAATGTGCATTATAAGTATCAGTTAATCTGGCTCTAACACTTTTAACCATGAGGTGGCTATAAGCGATTGTCTGCAATGTAATAGACCAACCAAGCTTGCCCTGCATTGTAAGTTTCTTTGCACCTTTAACCATGAGGTGGTTGCAAGTAATTGTCTGTGATGTAATAGACCATCCAAGCTTGACCATACAACAATAAGAATAGAATGAATTACCTCTTGAGCTGCAAACTAGAAGTAAAATTTTTTTTAGAAAATAAAATAATAACTTAAAAATAAAATTCATGTGCTCATAGCCTAGTCATCTCGCAAGCTCCAAGTCAACATGCGTAGGACATAAGCGCATCCTTACCATCCTTGTTTGCAATGGTATCCTTTACTTCTATGATTATGCTTTTAGGAATGCTGCACTCTTAGTTTAAGAATGGACTCATTGTTCTTGTAAGAGATGTATTAATAGAAAAATGCTTGATATGGATACAACAGATGCCCATTTATATATGAATGGATTTATGCCAAACTACAAGCATTGGTAGTTGCATGGAAAAATATGGGAGATAATATGTATGGATAGGAGGCTTTACTTGTCCAACACATTTACTTATGTGCAAGCACTTAATGATGACAAGCTTGAGTAGATGATTAGCATATTTAGTGGATTTGATCTAGTTTTCAATGGAAGCCCATATAATAATCTTTCAGGTAGCAACTGCTATAGCCAAGATGGACTATAGAGATTGCTATAGTTATAGCCTTGCTTAGCCTCTAGTGGGTAGCAATCCTATAGAGGATAAGCATGACTATAACCATAGCAACCCTATAGTCCATCATGACTATAATGATTGTAATCTAAATGATTATTACATTGACATTCACTGATAGCCAAATCAAACACACCAAATATGCTAATCATCTACTGGAGCCTATCACCATTAAGCTCTTACACATTAGCAAGATCTTAGAAAAGTAGAGCCTCCGAAGTCCTTACAATTATCTCCCATGTCTCAATCCCCATATAGATAGTTGTTAGATATGTCTGCCCTAGAAGCCAGAATTGGCTGACACTTGTTATACACTTTTAAGAGCAAAATTATAATTTTGACTATAAATAATAAAATGAATTATTTTCTATCACAATGTGTATTTAGTGTCTGTGATACATCTCTTGAGTTAATGGCAATGATGGTTCTTATTTTCAATAGTTGAAAATTTAAGACATGAATTTTTATTATTAACTCATAAAATGCTCCTAACCATAGGATCATCATGAGGATGGTGATTGATCCGTAAGGTTGGTGTATAATTGCTTCTTTATAGTAGATGAGTCTTGAGTCTATGGTGTAGAGACACCAAAGCAAGAGTACAGGTACTCGTTGGAGAATGAGGGCACTGAGCGTGACCACCTCGAGCAGTCATTAGGAAGTCTATCTTCTCATCGATGACTGGCTTGAAGCCATAGTTATTTGTCTGGTTCTTTGATCTGAAGTGCATCGATAGTTCACCTTGAGGGTGTTATAGTTTGACTACACCATGAGTCGATCTCCTAGCCATTCGGAATCTTGAGGTATATGTTGGCTATAGCATGTTCATTGTAGGAATTCGATTGCACCAATAGGCAATCTATCTACCTCGGTAGATGAGGAGTAGCCCTATGATGATCATAAGAATCAAGTCCATAAGCCCATGGCCATGGTAGAGTGAAATAATAGAAAGAGTTTCTATTAAGATTTTCACATTGGACTTGAATCAAATGATTAATCATATGATGGATATTAGGTTTTGACGAGATTACCTTAACCCTAGTTTAGTCGGGGCTCAAGATAGAAGAACTTAATCACATAGGTAAATGCACCGAGAGGTTCATTTTCAGTTCTGATGGATTGCCACCATATGCTGCTAGGTGTCACTAGTAGATTTTGAGAGTAATTAGAATGATTTAGATGATCAATCATACTAGTTGTCTGAATCAGTAAAGTTCTAATCTATTGGAAGGTTTTTCGATGATATTGATGATAGAGATCGCGACATATCTCATTACCATATGGAACTAAACCTAACTGGGTCACACAAATAAGGGTTTTGATTTGGATAATATTAATTGGACTAACCCAGTTCAATTGATTTGAATTAGATTCAATTAGGTTTAAGAAAATCGTGCTAGCACATGATTGAGCCTAATGTTCTCCTTTAATTATCATTAAAGTTTGTCTCGACTGAGCCAAATGTGTTCGAGCTCACTTAGGTACCTTTACTTGATCTGACTGGAGGTCGTCCAAGTTAGAAAAGGGTTGTCTTAATTTATGAGATGAATTTAAGATAACACCTACCATTTTTCATCACCTGCTAAATTCTATTTCGGATATTTGGTCAAACGTTGACCTTTAACACTTAGACATCTGCCCATGTGTCAAGCCATCATAGGAGAGAGTTCTTGGATCAGTCCACCTACTAAAATTAGATGGATAAGGGGTGCATGCCTAGGAAGGTGTGCACCCATGGATGAAGTATCTGGAGTCCCGTACAGATGGGACTCCAGTTGCTTCGGGGATTCTACTTGGATGGCGCCTAGAAGACTGTTTTGATCCAGTCTTGGCATCATCTAAGGATGATTCAGAGGGACTCTCATCTAATTGGATCAGATAATATCATCCTATCAATCAGATTTATATCTGATTGCATAAAAAGCCATGATTGGCCGGGATGATGTGGCACTGCATGGCGCAATAGGGTCTATAAAAACCTTGTCTGTGCCAAGATCAAAGATGCTTGACCAATTGTCCATGCCATAAGGCTGCCCCTCTTCCTCCTCCACACCACCTTCAGGTGTTCTCTCTCCTATCCAAGCTCAATGCAAGTTTGGTGTGATCCAAGCAAGAAAAAGGTGACGGAAAAAGGAAGAAGGCAGCACTGCTGTAAGAGATAACTCACATATTCGAAAGGAGTTTTGAAGATCTTCAAAATTAGATTCTGATCTAATTTTTGGAGAAGTGATAAATAAGGAGGAGATCTCTAGATCCTATCAGAGTGGATACCGATAGAGGCTAGGCACTTGTGTGGCTAGATCTAGAACCTCAGACAGATATCAGGATCATCACAGGATAATCAGATTACCTGCAATAAGGTAAAATTAAATTAGATTTAATTTATTTTTTATTTTATTTTATTTTTTATTAGATCAACAATATTAGATTTGAAAAATTTTAGATTGATCTGGATCCAAGAGAAAAATTTTTAAAATATCTCTCTTGATCCAATCAAATCGGAACGAACTTTATTCAAAAAACTAATTTTTTTCTTCAACTGGTATCAGAGCTAGGTTGCATTTTTTATTAGATCTAATTTTATTTTAATTTTAATCTAATAATTTGATAATTTTAGATGTTATATTAGATGTGATTAGATCTAAAATTAAAAATTAAAAAAATTAAATAATTTAGATCTAAGTTGTACAAGATGCATGACTAGTTGTAGAATAGAATTATTCTATATATAGTCTAGCATGATCGTAATTTAATTTAATTAGTCATAATTTTTAGATTTATTTATTTATTATTTTTTAATATTATAAATATTATAATAAGATCTAAAAAATAAAAATAAAATTATTTAATTTTTGTTCATACGAAATATGATGAATGCATGTTTAGACTAGTTGTAGAATAGTTCTACATAATTATCTAGAATAGATTTTAATTTAATATGATCAATTTAAATTTAATTTTTTAGATGATTATGAGATAATTTAGATCTAAAAATATGCATGATATGATACATGAAGATGTATGCAAAATATGTTCATAGTTAGATCAATTTTTTATATATGAGATATAAGATGTAGATCTAACTAGTTTTGTAGCTTTCATATTTTTGATTAAGGCATTCCCCTTAGCCGTCTGGTCATAAGAATAAAGTAGGATTTAAATGCCCTCTCCTCTCATTCAATGGAATGTTCTTATGATGTGTAGGGGTGCTACACATTCGTCCTTAATCAGAAACCTAAAACTTATTTTTTACAAAATTCTAGATCCTAAAATCCTAAGATTTTATTTACATATTTTATTTGTGAACCCTAAACTTAATTAAGAATTAAGATTACGAAATATGTTAAGTCTAAAAATTAAGAATTTTCAGATTTAAGACATATTCATAAAATTGGGATCGAACTTGGGTAGCTCAATTAGATCTAGCGATTGATCAAACCAAATCAAAAGTTGGTTAGATGGGATCAAGAGTACTTAAATTGACTAGCCTAATAGGATTAAGTCTGGGTTAAGATCGAATCACATGAGTGATCGATCAAGCTAAGACCTAATTAGGCTCAGTGGTTAGAGTCTGGATTATTGGCTAACCTGATTGGTTCTGGCTCAATAATTTGGTGTCTAAGGTAAGTCTGGCAGATACGATCGACTGATTTTTAATTAGAAGCTACTCGACTCGAATACATTCTTATCGAGTTAGTGGCATATCCTTTCCATCGGTCTCACTTACCTGGCCATATTTGTCGACCCAGTCCTGATCTAAGGTGGTTAACAATCCAAGCTAACCCATGCCACTAGGTTAGTTATAATTATTATGGCTATTGTAAGTTAAGTTTAAAGAGACCTAAATCAAATCTCCCTAAGAAAAGATTAAGTCTAAGGTCTTTCACCATTGTAGATATGTGGATCCTTCCCAGGGTTGATTATTCTCGGTTGGTCACAGTGGTTCAGTTGCATTGAAAAGATGCAACCATGTCTCTTAGGCATTGGATGCTGTGGGTTGGAGGATAAATTGGGCTCAATATTTTGGATATGGTGAGAGACCCAATTAGGAATCCAATGTGTGCAAATGATGGGTCTGACTTAACTAAGGAGTGGATCAATATTTTTTGCATGGTGAGATTCATGAATTAGAGATCAAGTTCGGGTTCACCATGATTAGAGAATCTTTGTACAAGAGTTATCCACTCATTGGCTAATCCATCACTAATAACTGTTAGGTGAGGTGATGAGTCTGTTGTTGGGACTACACCACCTATTAAAAATCTATAATCATGAAGATTTTTGCATCTCTACAGAGGGAGTGTAGGGATCCAAAAAAATAGTGGAAGCTAATTTATTTAAAAGTTAAATCCCTAAATAAATTGGTCAAGTCTTAATTATAATATCTTACTAGAAACTTTGACTCTCTATAGAAAAAGAAAAATATCTGCATCCAACCCACTAGCACGTATCCTGGACACTCAAAAATTGACGGAACTCAATTACAATGATTGGCTTTGAAACTTTAAAATCATTTTGGATTTTGAGAAGTTAACTCATGTGTTGGACCAGGATTTCTCCACCTTACCAGGTCATCCATCTACTGAACAAAAAGCGTCTCTTGATAAGTGGACGAATGAAGATAACAAGGCCAGATACTACATGTTGGGCTCTATGTCTGATGAGCTTCAGTGTCAACATAAGATATCAAGACTGCCTGTCAAATATTGGCTCACCTACAAGAGATGTCTAGTAAATAGAATCGTGCAGCCAAATATCAGGTCACTAAATAACTATTCAAGCCTAAAATACGTGATGGACAGTCGTCCAAGATCATTGTCTGATGATGATCAAGAACTTGTAAGAGCTTGAGAAGCTCGAAGTGAACTTGGACCTGGATCTATAGAAAGATATAATTCTGTAATCCTTAACTAATGCATATGGGCAGTTCATCATGAACTACCATATGCATAAATTTCAAAATACTCTGGCCAAGCTTATGAACATGCTGGTTACTGCTGAGCTTTTAATAAAAGGTTCTAAAGGCTCAGTATTTGCTATGGAATGAACTTCTTCCAAGAGAAAGTATTTTAGAAAGAAGAAGAAGTCTGTAAAAAGATAGAAGGTGGAAGGAGGAAAGAAAAAGAAGGTAGAGTTGAAAAAGAAGGCCGCTGATAAAGAAAAGTATTTTTATTGCAATACTGACGGCCACTGGAAGAAAAACTATCCTACATACCTGGCCACCCTGAAGATAAAGAAGGAGGTAGGTTCTTCTAGAGGTATGCTTGTTATTGAATCTAACCTTACGATTTCTTCTGCATCCAGTTAGATGCTTGACTCTGGTTCTAGTGCTCATTTGTGCACTTTCATGCAGGATCTTGAGGATAGTAGGAGGCTGAGGGATGGTGAGATGATCGTACGCATTGGAAATGGAGCAAGGATTGCTGCTATGGCCATGGGATTCTATCCTCTTCGACTATCATCTGGTTTAGATTTAGTACTTAAGGATTGTTATTATGCACCTGTAGTAAGCAGGAATTTGATTTCTATTTCATGTTTAGCACTAGAAGGCTATGTAATTAATTTTCTTAAGGACCATTGTAATATTCTTTATGAAAAAAATAAAATTGCAAGTGGTTTTCTTATTAACAGTCTTTACCAGTTACATAGTGATTTATCTATTTTTAATACCAAACAAAATATGAATGCCATAAAATCAAAATGATCAAGAAATAGTCTAAATGATAGGTAACTATGGCACCTTAGACTAGATCATATAGTAGAAGATAGGGTTAACAAATTAGAGAAAATCAGGCTATTGAGTCCATTGACTTTCGAGTCATATCCAATTTATGAATCATATCTTCATGGCAAAATGACTAAACTTTCTTTTATGGGACATAGGGAAAGGGCCATGGATTTACTTACCCTAATACATATTGATGTGTGTGGCCCATTTGATGTGCCAGCTAGAGGCAATTTTGTCTACTTCATAACCTTCACTGATGATTTATCTCAGTATGAGTATGTGCATCTTATGAGACATAAGTCTGAAGTCTTTGAAAAGCTTAAAAAATTCAGACATAAAGTAGAAAAGCAAACTAGAAAATCCATTAAGATTCTTCGATCAGATCGAGGAGGTGAATACCTTAGTCGGAAATTCCTGAACTATGTTAAGCAAAATGGCATAGTCTCTCAATGGACTTCACCTAGAACACCTCAACTCAATGAAATTTTAGAATGGAGGAATCGAACCCTATTAGATATGGTCCAATCCATGATGAGCTTCACAGACCTCTCTGATTTTCTTTGGGGATAGTTTGTTAACTGCTATATATTTACTAAAAAGATTTCCTTCTAAAATCATTCCTACCATACCGTATGAGATATGGCATGGTAAAAAACCAAGTCTGAGTCATCTCAGAATTTGGGGTTGTCTAGCTCATGTCAAAAGACTACAAGCGGACAAGTTAGACTGTAGGTCCTTTAGAGCTTGATTCATAAGATATCCTAAAGAGTCATTAGGATATTATTTCTACATTTTAGAAGATCACAATGTGATTGTGAGTCGACATGCCATCTTTCTTGAAAAATAGTTTATTCAAGATGGCAGCATTGGAAAGCAGATCAAGCTAGAGGAGAAAGTCTCCCAAGAGCAAAGAGCTAAGGATCCTTTGGAACCAAATTAGGTTGAGCCAATACAATCACTACCTCCTCCACCTTGAGCCAATACAATCACTACCTCCTCCACCTTGAAGATCGGAAAGGGTTTTTCATCCCCCTAAAAGGTACTTAGATACTATTTCAAAGGAAGTAGAGAAAATATTCCTCGTAGGTAATAGAGTTCATGTTGATGATCCTAAAACCTATAACGAGGCGATATCAGATATCGACTCTAAGAAATGGTTAGAGGCAATGAGTCAGAAATTGACTCAATGCACTCAAACCAAGTCTGGACCTTGGTAGATCCACCAGAAGGTATAGTACCTATTGGGTGTAAATAGATCTACAAGAGAAAGATTGGTGCAGATGGAAATGTAGAGACATTCAAAGCTTAATTAGTGGCAAAAAATTATAGTCAATGCAAAGGTATTGGCTATCAGGATATCTTTTCGCCACTAGCCATGCTTAAATCCATTCGTATATTGCTTGCTCTTGCAGCCTATTTTAATTATGAAATATGGCAAATGGACGTAAAAATGACGTTCTTAAATGGATATCTTGAGGAAGATGTCTATATGGAACAACCGCTGGGTTTCATATCCAGTGATACTGATCACAAAGTATGCAAGCTGCAAAGGTCCATATATAGACTTAAGCAAGCATCTCAGAGCTGAAATACTCGCTTTAATGATGTGATCAAATTATTTGATTTCATCAAGAATGAGGAGGAACTATGTGTTTTAAGAAAGGTCAGTGGGAGCGCTATTATCTTCCTTATACTGTACGTAGATGATATCCTTCTTATTGAGAATAATATTTCCATGTTGACTATAGTTAAAATATGGTTATCTAAAGAATTCTCTATGAAAGACCTAGGAGAAGCATCCTTCATTCTTGGAATCAAAGTCTATAGAGATAGACCGAATAGGATGCTAGGTCTTTCATAGAAGATGTACATAGAGGAAGTGCTGAAGAGGTTTAGTATGAAAAACTCTAAGAGAATATTAGTATCCTTCAGACATGGCATTCATCTTATTAGATATATATGCCCTAGAAGCCAAAATTGGCTGACACTTGTAATATACTTCTAGGGGCAAAATTATAATTTTGACTATAAATAATAAAATGGGTTATTTTCTATCATAAATGTGTATTTACTGTCGGTGATACATCCCTTGAGTTAATGATAATTATAATTCTTATTTTCAAGAGTTGAAAATTTAAGATAAGAATTTTCATTATTAACTCATAAAATGCTCCTGACCGTAGGATCATCTTGAGGATGATGATTGATCCAGAAGGTTGGTGTACAATTGCTTCTTTATAGTAGATGAGTCTTGAGTCTACGATGTAGAGACATTGGAGTGAAAGTATAGGTATTCATTAGAAAATGAGGGCACTGAGCGTGACCACCTAGAGCAGTCATAAGGAAGTCTACCTTCTCGTCGATGACTGACATGAAGCTGCAGTGGTGTATCTAGTTCTTTGATCCAAGATGCATCGATAGTTTACCTTGAGAGTGTTATAGTTCGACTACACCATGACTCAGTCTTCTAGCCATTCAAAATCCTAAGGTATATATTGGCTATGGCATGTTCATTGTAGAAATTGGATTGCACCAAGAGGGAATCTATCTACCTCAGTAGATGAGGAGCAGCACTATGATGATCATGAGAATCAAGTCCATAAGCTCATGGCCATGGTAGAGTGAAATAATAGAAAGGGTTTTTATTAAGATTTTCACATCAGACTTGAATCAAATGATTAAATCATATGACAGAAATTAGGGTTTGATGAGTTTACCTTAACCCTAATCTGATCGGAGCTCAAGATAGAAAAACTTAATCACACAGATAGATGCACTGAGAGGTTCATTTTTAGTTTTGATGGGTTGCCACCATATACTGCTAGGTGTCACTGATGGATTTTGGGAGCAATTAGAATGATTTGGATGATTGATCATTCTAGTTGCCTGAATTAGAAAAATTATGATCCATCGAAAGGTGTTTTGATGATGTTGATGATAGAGATCGTGACATATCCCATTACCATATAGAACTGAACCTAACTGGATCACACAAATAAAGATTTAAATCTGGATATCATCAATTGGACTAAGTCAGTTCAATTGATTTGCATTAGATTCAATTAGGTTCAAGGAAATTATGCTAGCACACGATTGAGCCTAATGTTCTCCTTCAATTATCATTAAAAGTTATCTCGACTTAGCCAAATGTATTTATGCTCACTCAGATACCTTTACTTGGTCTGACTAGAGCTTGTCTAGGTCAGAAAAGGATTGTCTTAATTTATGAGATAAATTTGAGACAACACCTACCATTTTTCATCACCTACTAATTCTTGTCTTTTGACTTTGGTCAAATGTTGACCTTTGATACTTAGACATCTGCCCATGTATCATGCACCTGTAGGAGAGCAGATAGGGGCTTGTCCCCTTGCTAAAAATTAGAAAGGAGGGGCTGCATGCCTAGGGAGGCGTGTGCCTATGGATAGGGACACCTAGAGTCCCATATAGATGGGACTCTAGGTTGCTTCTTGGAATCAACTTAGGTTAGCGCCTAAGACTTAACTTTGACCAATCTTGGTGCCACCTAAGGATGATTTGAGGGGGCTCTCATCTGATTGGATTAGATGATGTCATCCTACCAATCAGATTTAGATCTGATTGCACGATGCGACGTAATTGGCCAGGATGATGTGGCACTATATGGCGCAGCAGGGTTTATAAAAATCCTATCTGCGCTAAGCCTTGAAGAGAATCTCTAATAGACAATGCCACAAGGTTGCCCCTCTCCCTCCTCCATGCCATCTTTTGGTCCTCTCTCTCCTCTCCACGCCCAAGGAGATTTGGGCTCCAGTTTGGTGTGATCTAGGCAAGAGAAAGGTGATGAGAAAGGAAGAAGGCAGCATCGCTGCAAGAGATGATTCTAGATCTTCAAAAGAAGTTTTGAAGATCCTTCAAATCAGATTCAGATCCGATATTTGGAGAGGTGATAAAGAAGGAGAAGATCTTTAGATCTAGCCCAAGTGGATACTAGTAGAGGCCAAACACTTGCATGGCTAGATTCAGAACTTCAGACAATCAGCAGGATCATCATAGGATAATCTGATTACCCAATAAAAGGTATAAAATTAAATCAGATTTAATTTACTTTTATTTTATTTTATTAGATCTATAAAATTAGATCTGAAATATCTCAGATTTAATTTAGATTCAAAAGAGAAATTTTTAAAATATCTCTCTTGATCCAATCAGATCTGAACGAACCTGACCTGAGAAATCAGGATTTTTCCTTCACATCTTTCTAGAAAATGTGTCCCAACATACTAAAGGAGATTGAACACATGAGCAAGATCCCTTATGCTTCTGCAATAGGGAGCCTCATGTATGCCATATTATGTACACGACCTGATATAGCCCATGCTGTGAGTGTCACAAATAGATATCAGTCAAATCCAGGAGAAGAACACTGGACTTTTGTGAAATGTATCCTTAAGTACTTAAGAAGAACTAAGGATATGTTCTTGATTTTTGGTAATGGAGAACTCAAAGTCCAAGGGTATACAGACTCGAATTTTATGTCCAATATAGATGATCGAAAGTTGACATCTGAAAATCTATTTGTGTGTAATAATGGTGCTGTCAGTTGGAAGAGTTCTAAACAGACAGTAATAGCAGATTCCACCATGGAAGCAAAATACATCACTGTATTAGAAGCTGCGAAGGAGGCATTCTGGTATAAGAAGTTTGCTGTAGAGATCGAAGTGATGCCATCAGATACCATTCCTCTATACTACGACAATAATGACGCCATAGCTCTTGCTAAGGAGTCGAGGTCTCACCAGAAATCCAAACACATTGAGCAGTAATACCACCTCATCCACGATTAACTCAAGAAAGGATACGTCGAGGTCGAGAGAGTCGACTCCATAGATAATACGGCAGACCCACTTACAAAGTCATTGCGCCAGCAGAAGATCAAAACCCACCTTGAGAAGATGGGACAATTGGCTTTAGGTCAAGTGGGAATTTGTTAGATATATGTGTCCTAGAAGCTAGAATTGGCTGACACTTGTTATACACTTCTAAGGGCAAAATTATAATTTTAACTATAAATAATAAAATGGATTATTTTTTATCATAATGTATATTTAGTGTCTGTGATACATTTCTTGATTAATGGCAATGATAGTTCTTATTTTCAAGAGTTGAAAATTTAATACATGAATTTTCATTATTAACTCATAAAATGCTCCTGACCGTAGGATCATCATGACGATGGTGGTTGATCTAGAAGGTTGGTGTACAATTGCTTCTTTATAGTAAATGAGTCTTGAGTCTATGGTGTAGAGACACCAGAGCGAGAGTACAGATACTCATTAGAGAACGAGGGCACTGAGCATGACCACCTCGAGCAGTCATTAAGAAGTCTACCTTCTCATTGGTGACTAGCTCGAAGCTGCAGTTATGTATTTAGTTCTTTAACTTGAGGTGCATCGGTAGTTCACCTTGAGGGTGTTATAGTTTGACTACACCATGACTCAGTCTCTTAGCCATTCAGAACCCTGAGGTGTATGTTGGCTATAGCATGTTCATTAAAAGGAATTGGATTGCACCAATAGAAAATCTATCTACCTCGGTAGATGAGGAGTAGCCCTATGATGATCATGAGAATTAAGTCCATAAGTCCATGGCCATGGCAGAGTGAAATAATAGAAAGAGTTTCTATTAAGGTTTTCACATTGGACTTAAATCGAATGATTAATCATATGATGGATATTAGGGTTTGACAAGATTACCTTAACCCCAATCCAGTCGGGGCTTAAGATAGAAGAACTTAATCACACGGATAACTGCACTGAGAGGTTCATTTTCGCTTCTAATGGATTGCCACCATATGCTACTAGGTGTCACTGGTGGATTTCGAGAGCAATTAGAATGATTTAGATGATCAATCATACTAGTTGTCTGAATCAGAAAAGATCTAATCCATCGAAAAGTATTTTGATGATGTCGATGATAGAGATCGCGACATATCTCATTACCATATAAAACTAAATCTAATTGAATCACACAAATAAGGGTTTCGATATGGATATCATCAATTGGACTAATCCAATTCAATTGATTTGAATTAGATTTAATTAGGTTCAAGAAAATCATGCTAGCACATGATTGAGCCTAATGTTCTCCTTTAATTATCGTTAAAATTTATCTCGACTGAGCTAAATGTATCTAGACTCACTCGAGTATCTTTATTTGGTCCAACTTGAGCTTGTCTAGGTCAGAAAAGGATTATCTTAATTTATGAGATAAATTTGAGATAATACCTGCCATTTTTCGTCACCTACTAAATCCTGTTTCAGACATTTGGTCAAACATTGACCTTTGACACTTAGACATCTACCCATGTGTCAAGCCATCATAGGAGAGAGAGTTCATGGACCAATCTACCTACTAAAAAGTAGATGGATAAGGGGTGCATGCCTAGGAAAGCGTGCACTCATGGATAAATCATCTGGTGTCCCGTATAGATGAGAGTCCAGTTGCTTTGGGGATTCTACTTGGATGGCGCCTAGAAGACTACTTTGACCCAGTCTTGGTGCCATCTAAGGATGATTGAGAGGGGCTCTCATTTGATTAAATCAGATGATGTCATCCCATCAATCAGATTTAGATCTGATTGCATAGAAAGTCATGATTGGTCGGGATGATGTGGCACTACATGGTGGAACAGGATCTATAAAAATCCTATCTGTGCAAAGATCAAAGATGCTTGACCCATTGCCCATGCCACAAGGCTGCCCCTCTTCCTCGTCCACACCACCTTCAGGTGTTCTCTCTCCTATCTATGCCCAAGAATTTTTGGGCACAAGTTTGGTGCGATCCAAGCAAGAGAGAGGCGATGGGAAAAGGAAGAAGACAGCACTGCTGTAAGAGACAACTCACATCTTCGAAAGAAATTTTGAAGATCTTCAAAATCAGATTCAGATCTAATTTTTGAAGAAGTGATAAAGAAGGAGAAGATCTCTAGATCCTATCTATGTGGATATCGGTAGAGGCTAGGCACTTGCATGGCTAGATCCAGAACCTCAGGCAGACATCAGGATCATCACAGGGTAATCAGATTACCCACAACAAGATAAAATTAAATTAAATTAAATTTATTTTTTTATTTTATTTTATTTTTTTATTAGATCAATAATATCAGATCTGAAAAGTCTTAGATCTGATCTAGATTCAAGAGAAATAATTTTGAAATATCTCTCTTGATCCAATCAGATCTGAATGAACCTGATCTGAAAAATTAGGTTTTTCCTTTAATATCAATGCTTGTAGTTTGGCATAAATCTACTCCTATATAAATGGACAACTATTGTATCTCTATCAAGCATTTCTCTTTTGACATATCTCTTACAAAGACAACAAACTCATTCTTGAACTAAGAGTGCAACATTTCCAAAAGTATAATCATAGAAGTAAGAGATATCATTGCAAACGGGGATGGTCAGAATGCGCATCCCATGCATGCGGACTTGGAGCATGCTAGATGACTAGACTGAATGAGCACACCAAAATGGCATCCAGGCAAATCCTATCCTAGAGTCTAATCCAAAAATTTAAAACTAATTAATTTAAATATTATTAATTTAAAATTAATTTTTAAAAATTAACACCATCGGCTTGAGCGTGCAAGACATGCAAGGGCTGGACGCCTTGCATGCTAGTTGGGACCCGAGGTCGGAGCATGCAGGGCATGCCCCGACTCCATGTTTGCAATGTTGCCCAGACCTTCCCTCAGTTCAAGCTCTAAGCATGCCGAGACCCAAGCGCATAGGGCACCTCTCAACCCCATGTTTGTAATGCTATCCGAACCTTTCCTCGATTTGAGTGCTCTATATGCCAAGACTTGAGCATGCAGGGCATGTCTCAACCCTATGTTTGCAATGCTGCCCAGATGTTCCCTCGATTCAAATATTCTACATGCTAAGATCTGAGCATGCAGGGCACATCTTGATCCCGTGTTTGTAATACTACTCAGACCTTTCCTCATTTCGAGTGCTTTGTATGCCAAGATCCGAGCACGTAGAGCATATCTTGGTCCCATGTTTACAATGCTGCTCAGACCTTCCCTCAGTTCAAGCACTCTACATGCCAAGATCCAAGTCTTATACTACTTATAATTAAATTAATATTTAATTAATTAATTTTTTAAATATCTATTATACTTAATTAATATAATTTAAATAAAAAATTAACTTTTAGTGATGGTATTAACTGTTGCTACTATCATTACTAATCTCATAATAGAAGGCAGGCTATCATACAGGACTGAGGCACGGGCTAGCATGCAGAGATTGAGGTGCAAGGAGGCACAAGTTGGCATGCAGGGTCGACTGAAGCTTGGGGATGCGGCCATGGATAGGAGCTTAAGGACAGGGAGGTGGGGAAGGGACCGTAGGGTCAAGGCCATGGGCTGGGAGCTGTGGGGCAGGGGCTATGGAAACGAGGGCATGGGGATGGCTCGGGGGTAGGTGGGAGGCGATAGGGAGGTGGGAGGCGATTGGGAGATTAGGGAGGCGACTAGGAACTTAGGGAGGCAATCACTAGGATGCAAGTCAGGTGTAGCCGAGGGAAGGAGGCCGGAGGCTTGGGTAGATAGTCGTAGAGTAGTGAGCTAGGGGAAGGTGGGCTGGGGGAAGGTGAGAGGTGACCGCGGAGAGGCGAGCCGGGGGGAGGTGGAGGTTTGGGGCTCGGAGAGGCGAGCCAAGGGAAGATGGGCCAGAAGGAGGTGGGAGGCGGCTGGGGAGGTAGGAAGTGACCAGGGTCTAGTGGAGGTAACCACGGAGAGGTATGCTGGGGAAGGCAGGCTAGAGGGAGGTGGGAGGGGCCAGGGCTCAAAGAGGCAATCGATGGGAGGCGGGGCCGGGTGTAGCCGAGGGGAGAAGGTCGAGGGGAAGGCAGGTCGTGTGTAGCCAGGGGAAGGAGGCCAAGGGCTCGAGAAGGCGGTTGTGAAGAAGCCAATTGAGGGGAGGAGGGAGGGGTTTTCAAGGAGGAGGAAGGAGGCTGGGAGCTCGTGGCCTCGGAAAGGCAGGAGGCGGTCGGAGGCTTAGGGAGGCAGGTTAGGTGCAGCCAGTGGAAGGCAGCCAGGGGCTCGATGAGGTAGGCTAGGTGCAGCCGGGGGAAGCCATCGGTCGGGGAGAGAAGGGGTGGCATGGGGATCGAAGGGCGGGGGAGAGGGGGTTGGCAATGGGGGATAAAAACAAGGGGCGAAGTGGGGGATGAAAAAATGAGAGGATGGTGGATGGTGAGGTGAGAAAAAATGAGGGCGCACAGTGGGATGGGAGAAAACGAGACAAGAAGGTTATTTGCGATGATAAATTATCATCGCTAATAATATTTCCTCGTTGCTAATACTTAAAATTAATTAGCAATGGCAAGTTCTCCATCACTAAAGCCATCACTAATGGTCATAATTTTTTTAAATTATAATTTAATATTATTTTTTTTCTTTTAGATCATTTTTTGGATGGTTAAAAATCAATATTGGATTTTAGTAAATTTTTAAGCTTAATTAATTTATGGATCAAGTTACAATCGATTTAAATTTAATTTAATTTAATTAGGCTTGATTTAATTTGGGCCTAATTGGATTTTAATATTCTAAGTAAGATTTATATTCAAAGTCTAATTAAATTAGGTTAGACAGAATTTTGAATTAGATTCAAATTAAATCTAAATTAAAAATTATTTTAACTAGTTGATTTAAATTAGATTAAATTTAATTAGGCTTGACTTAATTTAAGGATAATTATATTTTACAATTCAATTAGAACTTGGATTCAAAGCTAATTGAATTAGGTTTGATATGATTTTGAATTGAATTCGAATTGGGTTTGAATTAGATTCGAAGCGAGTTTGAATTGGATTCGAATTAAACCCAAATTTAAAAGTACTTTTTATAATTAATTTAAATTAATTAATTTTAATTTAATTAATCTTGATTTAATTTGAGGCTAATTGAATTTTATAATTCATATAAGATTTGAATTCAAAGCCTAATTGAATTAGATTTGATAGGATTTCATATTTGAATCGGATTCGAATTGGATTCAAACGTAATCATGGATGAAGTTTTAATTGATTTAAATTAGATTTAATTTAAGTAGGCTTGACTTAATTTGAGCTAATTAGATTTTATAATTCAAGTAGGACTTAGATTCAAAGTCTAATTGAATTAGGTTTGACGGGATTTCAAATTAGATTTAAATTGAATTTGAATCAAACCCAAATTAAAATATTTTCTCTTAATTGATTTAAATCAGCTTAAATTTAATTAGGCTTGAATTAATTTGAAGTTAATTAGGTTTCACTATCCAAGTAGGACTTTTATTAAAAGTCTAATTAAATTAGAATTGATAGAATTTTGAATTGGATTCAAATTGAATCCAAATTGGAAAATATTTTTTTTAATTAATTTAAATCAACTTAAATTTAATTAGGCTTGATTTAATTTGAAGGTAATTAGGTTTTACTATCCAAGTAGGACTTGGATTAAAAGTCTTATTGAATTAAAATTGATAGGATTTCGAATTGAATTTGAATTGAACCCAAATTGAAGACTCTCTTAATTATTTTAAATCAGATTTAATTTAATTAATTTTAATTTAATTTGAGGCTTATTAGACTTTATAATGTAAATAGGACTTGGATTCAAAGCTTAATTAAATTAGATTTGGCAAGATTTTGAATTAGAATTGAATTGAGTTCGAAATGGATTCAAATCGAGCTCAAGATATGTTCTGGATTAGACAAATGTACTATTGCTAATTCCATCACCAATAATATTTTTTAAATATTTTTTTTAATTTATTATTTTTAAAAATTATTAATGATGGCATGATTTTCATCGCTAATAAACAAAATTCATCATCGCCAATATGTATTTTATGTTTAAATATTATAAAAAAATTAAAAAAATTTAAATAATTTTAGCAATGGTTTATGCCATTGCTAATAATCAAGTAGCCATCGCTAATAGTTAATTATTAGCGATGGTAAGATCTGTATTGCTAATAATCTAAATTTATCATCACTAATAATTTTTTAATATTTAAATATTTAAATTTTTAATATTTCTTGAAATGATACTTACTATCGCTAATAATGAAATTGCCATTACTATACATTATTTTATTGGTGTTACGATGATGAAAACTTATTAGCGATGAAAATTTTTTTCATCGCTAATATCTCATTGATATTCAATTTTCTTGTAATGTATTGAGCATGCAAATTTTTTTGACTAGATTAATTTTTATTAATTTACATGACTTTGACATTGGAAATTAATCTTAGTACTCCCACCACTAATTATCTTACGATATCTTCTCCACGTGAGCCAAGAAAAACTAAACAGTGTCTAACTTCGTATCAAGATGACACGCAGTTGTCCTTCGCTAAAAGGCCCAAACATTGCACCAACATACTTTTATGATTTGCATGCAAGTATGTTCCAAGGCAAGCAAATTGAAATTAAATGACATATATTATATGAGAAAGTGACCATATATAGAGAATATAGTATCATATTTAATTATTTTTGAATGGGCATGTGAAAGTGTGGCTTAAGTCTATAGAATCTCCTATTGCATTTTTTTAAAAAAAAACTTTTGCTGATCTTAAATTTACCTATACAAAATATTGTATAGATAAAAAGAATAATTAGTTATGCATAGAATAAAACGTTAGAAAAAGAGACATTATTAGCTATGCATAAAAATATACATCATAAAAAATAATTATCAGTGTAAATATACCATCAGTAATTTAACCAAAGCATTGATAATGGATGGTCTTAATTTTTTATTTGGATAAAATATTTGCCAATGTAAAATTTATGTAGGCAATAAAAATTATTATCTATGCAAAAAAAGTAGATAATTAATCTAATTACCTACAGTATATTTACATTATCAAATAATTTTCTTCTTTATTTAATTTTTTATTTTAGCAAAATATTTGTCAATGCCATATTTGCGTAGGAAATAAACCTTATTGTTTACACAAAAAGGAAAGCGTAGGCAATTAGAATACTTTTCTATGCTTATATAGGGTCTAAAAATATTTTCATATTTTTCAACGTAAAATTTGCATTGACAATTAGGCTTATTTCCTACGAAAGGATAAACGTAAGGAATTATCATTATTTGCCATGGTTAAGTTGTGTCAAAAAATATTTTATCAAAATAAAAAAATAAATATTTGCTGATACAAAATTTGCGTAAGGATTGTGTCATTATCTAAGCTATCTACTTACGTAGTAATTTACCAATGCCACATTACCATCGAAAAATATTTTTAATTTTTATTAAATTATTTACATTTTTTTATGCTTCCTTATCATCGCAATAAGCTTAATTGCCTACATAATTGGGAAGCATAGGCAATTAGGTTATTGCCTATATTTTTCTTGCTTCAAAAATAGTTTTTTTTAAATTATTTTTTTATTTTCATAAATAATTTATCATTATCTAAATAATTTATAAGTATAATTTTAGAATTTAAAGTCCATCTTAATCATTCATTATCTAAATAATTATCATTAGAGTATCGTCATAAAAGCCTGCCTCGATCCGATAACTCTAGTTATGTCGATCAACCAAATGTAATTTGAACGATCACAAACGATCATATGATAATTTAATAGATAGAGACCACCAGTAGATCTAAAAATTTGTAATGATAATTTTGATAATATTTTAGCACACTATCAAAATTTTATCTCAATTGAACATCATTATCATAATCAATTTAGTGTGGGATGATTTCGATCGTTAAATAAAAAATGCATGATCAAAAGGTCAAACAGCATTCGATTATAGAGCAATTTTTTAGATAAACGATCTTTGCTACTACTTTGATCATTTGTATGGTGATGATCGTAAAATTCAAATCTTACATATATGAGCGATCCAAAATTTTGTCTCTTAATACTCATTAATTCTTAAGATCCTTAAGCAATTATATTTATGCTTTTGTAAGATCTGCTTAACATGCATGATTCATACATGCGCGGTCTGAATTTTACGAACACCACCATACAAATGATCAAAGTAGTAGCAAAGATCATTTATCTAAAAAATTATCTTATAATTGGATGTCATTTGGTCTTTTGATCATGCATTTTTTATTTAACGATCGAAATCATTCCATACTAAATTGATCATGATAATGATGTCTGATTGAGGTAAAATTTTGATAATATACTATAAATATCATCAAAATTATCATTGTAAGTTTTTGTATCCATTGATGGTCTCTATCTATCAGATTATCATATGATCATTTGTAATCATTGAAATCGAATTTTTTTGATCGACATTGCTTGGGCTATTGGATCAAGGCAGACTTTTGTGACGATACTCTAATGATAATTATTTAGATAATGAATGGTGAAGATAAGATTTAAATTTTAAAATTATATCTATAAATTATTTAGATAATAGCAAATAATTTATTAAAATAAAATATTAATTAATTTTTTTTGATGCAATAAAAATGTAGGCAATAAGCTAATTGCCTATGCTTTCTTGTTACGTAAGTAATAAGCTTATTGTTGATGATAAAAGATCATCGAAAGATATTTTAAGAAAAATTAAAGATAATAATAAAAAGTAAAACTTTTTAACGATGTAAAATTAACATCGATAAATATTATTTTTGAAGAATAGTTTGCATAAAAAAATATATTTTTTAATTTTTTTTATTTTAATAAAATATTTTTTGACTCTAATATAACTTAGTTAAATATATTAGTTACTAAAATAAAAAAAATAAAATAAAAAGAAAAATATTTTTTGATGCAAAGTTTTCATAGGCAATAAGATTTATTCCCTATATTTTTTGTTTACATAGCTAATTACGATAATTTTCTACGATATGTTTCCATTGATAAAATTTTATTAATTTTTAACTTATAAAATATTCTCCAATGCTACTTTATCATACGTAAATATTTTTCCCAACATTAGTTCTTTCATCGATAATTATTTTTATTTCTTATATTTTTTGTTTATATAGCTAATTAGGATAATTTTCTACGTAAATTAGCATCGATAAAATTTTATTAATTTTTTAATTTTGATAAAATATTCTCCAATGCTATTTTTATTAGATGAATGTCCTAGAAGCTAGATTGACTGACACTTATAATACACTTTCCAAGAGTATTTTTATAATTTTAATTTAAAAATTAGTAAAAGATTATTTTTTTATTATATTATGCGTAAAGTATCTATAATATATCCTTTGAATTAATAGGCATGAAAATTCATATTTTCAAGAGTTAAAAATTTAGAAAATAAAATTTCATAATTAACTTATAAAATGCTTTCGATCATAAGATTATCATGAGGATGGTGATCGATCGAAAGATCGATATATGATTGCTTTCTTAGGATAGATGAGTCTTGAGTTTATAGTATGGAGACATCAGAGTGAGAGTATAATTACTCGTTGAGAATGAGGGCACTGAGTGTGACCATCTCGAGCAGTCATAAGGGAGTCTACCTTCTCGTCGATGACTATGCTCGATGCTATAGTTATGTATTTAGTTCTTAGGCTTGAGCTGCATTGGTAGTTCACCTTAGGTGTGTTATAGTTTGACAACACCATAACTTGATCTCCTGATCATTCAAAATATTGAGATGTATGTTGGCTATAGCATGTTCATTGTAGGAACTAAATTGCACCAAGATGGGATCTATCAATCGCGGTAGAGGAGTAGTCCTATGATGATCATAAGATCGAGTCCTTAAGCCCATAGCCATAGCAGTGTGATGTAATAGAAAAGAGTTTTCTATTAGAATTTTATATCGGACTTGAATCAAATGATTCAATCATATGACAGCGTGTTGGGTTTGACGAGTTTATCTTAACCCTAATTAATCCTATCGGAACTCATGATAGAAAAACTAGTTACACATATAGCTGCATCGAGAGATTTGCATTCAGTTTTGATGGATTGCTATCATATACTACTAGATATCACTGATAGATTTTGAAAGTAATTAGAATGATCTTGATGATCGATCATTCTAACTGGATGAATAAAAAATGTTTAGGTCCATCGAAAGATGTTTCGATGATGTCGATGATAGAGATCGCGACATGTCTCATTACCATATGAAATTGAACCTATCTGGGTTACACAAACAAGGGTTTGAATTTGGATGTCATCAATTGAGCTAATCAAGTTTGATTGATTTAGATTAGATCCAATTAGATTCAAGAAAATCATGCTAGCATACGATTGAGCCTAACTTTCTCCTTCTGTAATCATTTTTGTTCATCTTGATTGAGTCAAACTAGATTTAGCTTATCCAAAAACCCTATATGGGTTTATCCTAATCTGACTGAAGCTTGTCTCGATCAAAAAAGTGTTATCCTAATCCATTAGATGGGAATAGGATAAGACTTGCCCATTTCTTGATCTTTCAGAATAAGGGTCAAAGGTTGACCCAAATGCAGGAAAGAAAGGGCAGGGGGCGTGTGCCCCCTAGAGAATTTCTAGGAGCACATGCCCTTAGGTAATTTCATGAGAATGGAGAGGGTGCACATCCCCCTAGGCATGCACCCCATATGGATAAGGGGTTTTGACGAGTCAAATTAGATTTGACTAGGTCAAAGGTGCTTGATGAGATCAAAATACCTTGGAGATTAGTTGCTTGCGCCATCCAAACCTTATCTCTCCATCCCCATGCCAACTTTCTCTGAATTTTGTATGACAAAATTAGAAAAATAAGAGAGTGGGATGTGGAGATCAGATATATAGTCCTTTTGCTTATTATCTTTGACCTGGTCAAAGTTACATGTGAAGGAACTCTAGGTTTGGTCTATTTAAAGGGCCCTGTGCAAATTGTTGTGCACCACAATACCATATGGCAAAGCCCTTCCCCTCTTCTCATCTCCATGCCCCCTCATCCTCCTCCTCTTCCTCTTCTCCATGCCCAAGTAGTTGGGCAAAATAGAGAGAGGAAGATCAAAGTCCTGTAGCATCAATTCCAGCACGAGATGATGTAGATCGTAAGATGAACGTGCAACTTTCAAAAAGTGTTTTGAAGGCTCTACAAATCCGATCCAGATTTAATTTTTGGAGATCAAATTCAAAAGGAGAAGACATCTAGAACCAGCTTGAGTGAACTATGGCACATGTGTGGCTAGATCCAAAACCTCGGATGCTGATAGATCATCGACAGGGTAATTGATTTACCCAATCTAAGGTAACAAGCATTGTTTCTCTCCTGATTTGATTTTAATTTTAATTTTTAATATTAGATCATTAAAATTAGATCTAAGAACTCTTAGCTCTAATTAGGATTGGTAGAAAAATTTTAGAAATTTTGTTAAAGATCAGATCATATCAGATCGATCCTGCGGCAGAAAATCTAGTTTTTCGTTAAACATGTAGAAGAGGTATCCAGTAGTAGACCTCCTTGTATCCAGATCACCTACATAATTTGCATCTACAAATTCTTTCAGATGATCCAAACCTCTATCTTCAAATCCTCCAGGCTGCCCACCAAACACTAAACCATAATCCCTTGTTCCATGCAAATATCTGAATATTCATTTCAATGCTTTCCAATATTCCTTCCCTAGGTTAGCCATGTATCAACTAATTGTGCTCACTGCATGTGCTATATCTGGTCTATAGTATACCATAGTATACATCACACTGTCTATAGTATTTGTTGTAACATCACCATGGCATCACCTAGCTCTGATACCATGTATTGCAGAAAGCCCTGATCTTTAGCATGGACCTTAGGAGACCTTTGACATTCTCTAAGGCAGCAGACTACCGATCCACCTATTTAGATCTATGATTTAGCATCTTCCTCCTTGGACTTGAGGAAGGCACCCCCTTTGGGCAGCAACTCTAGAGAGAAGAGAGATTGAGGAAAAAAAGATATGTATTCCAATCCACGTTATAAAATCCTAATAGAATCTATGTATTTATACATAGCGATTAGGCCTGACCAGAAACTCCCCTAGCTAACCTAATACATGAAAGCATTCACCGAGCCCATGTACATCCATGTCTCTCATGCTCTCATCCTTTGGATTTAAACCTGACCTATACATGTGTTAGCCACCTTAAGATCTTATTGGACCAAGCCTTAAGACCCCAAATAGAAAATCCTGTCCAGTTTTGTTCACCACCATCAAGCCAGCTCTGTCAGGAGCCGAGCTGGCTCTACTGCATCTCATCCAAATTCTATCTTTTATACCTAAGATAGTCGGCTCGACTTCACCCCGAATCGGCTCAATCTCAACATGAGCTGGCTCGACTGCACATCCGAGCCAGCCCGCCTGTGTGTTAGGCCCTTGTCTTGGTTGATTCTTCTTCTGACTTTGGTCCTTTGCTCTACTTTGTGTCCCAAGTCTCCAGAGCACCTATGAAGCCCCTCAAGATCCTCACACCTGAACGTCGAGCCCGTATAGGGCTACATGCCACCTTCATCCTCGGATAACTTCTGTCCTAGCCCTAGGACTCACACCGATCCTAGACTCCCAGAGCCAACATCCTGGCTCCTCCTATGGCCTCCCAAGGTATGGGAGCACCACAGCAAATCCTATAGCATTCACAAAAGAGACTTTATCTATATACTCTCTCTCTTCTTTTGATAGGAGGCTTTGATATTTAGAGAGAGATATGTACCTTGGCAATGGTGTCTTTACAGGTTTGGCCTTTCCCATCCCAAACCTCTCTAGAACTTTTTGGACATAACATCCTTGTAACAAATGGAGCATTCCTTTGCACCTATCTCTACAAATCTTCATTTCAAGAATTTTCTTTGCTGGACCTAGATTTTTCATCTCAAATTCAGTTGATAATGTCCTTTTCAGCCCTTTCACAGCCTCCATGCTTCTATTGGTTATGAGTATATCATCTACATAAAGTAGCAGGTACAGGGCATCATCCTTATCTATATCTTTGATGTAGATATAACAGTCATGTTCACATTTGATAAATTTTAGACTCAAAACAAAGGCATCAAATCTATGATACCACTGATAAGGAGACTGTTTTAGGCCATAGAGTGACCTCCTGAGTAAACACACCTTCTCCTCCTATCCAATCTTCATGAAACCATCTAGCTGCTTCATGTAGATCCTTTCCTCCAGAGTTTCATGAAGGAAGGCTGTCTTCATGTCCATCTATTCCAACTCCATATTATGCTGTGCCATTGGTGACAAGAAAATCCGAATAGATATATGACGCACCATAGGAGAGAAAATTTCTGTGTAATCAATCTCTTTTTCTTATGAGTATTTCTTTGCCACCAGTCTTGTCTTAAATCTAACTCCACCTTGTTCTGAAGGTTCCTTCTATTTTATGAACATCCACTTTGAGCCAATAGATCGAGCACATTCTAGAAAATTCACCAACTGCCATGTTTGATTTTTCTTCATTGATTCCATCTCCTCCATCATAGCCTGCATCCATGAATCATGATCCTCACTCTTCATGGCCTCTGCATAGTTCTCTACATCTTCATTAGCACTGATGAGTGTATAGGAGATAATTTTATCAATGTCACAACTGATCGATCTTCTAACAGTACACTGGGGTTTGTGCAAAGCCACTCCCACTAGCACATTGGTCCTACCTGATGTCTGTAGCTTCTCCTACACATCTAACTAAATGGTTGGCTCTCTATGCTGATTTTTAATCTGAGTTAGTACTCTCCTATCCAACTCTACCTCAATAGGAATACTCCTGTAACTGGATGTAACCTGCATGCCATCAATCCTTGACTGGCCACCATTATTCACCTTCATTTTTTCAGTTCCTCCGATACTCCCAAACCTCTCTAAGATGCTCTTCTCATCAAAAATGATATCCTTGCTGATCATTGCCTTTCGTGCTTGAGAATTCCATAGAAGGTACCCTTTGACTTCTTGTGGATACCCTATGAATATCATCTTTTAAGATTTTGGCTCCAACTTGCTTCTCTCGATTGCCTCCACATGTGCATAGGCTGGACAAGCAAAGACCTTCAGATGTCTAAGCTCCACCTTCTTCCCACTCTATACCTCCTTTAGAATGCCTCCATTCAGCTTACGATGAGGGGACCTATTGATAAGAAAATAAGAAAAAATTAAAGCGTCACCCCAAAAAAATTTTGAAAGTGATGTCTAAAGTCTCAAACTCCTTACCTTCTCGGTCAGTGTCTGGTTCATCCTCTCCATGACATCATTTTACTGGAAAGTCATCTTCACCGTATAATAGCGTTTGATGCTATTTTTCTCATAGTACCTCTTGAACTCCAAACTAGTATACTCTCCTCCATTATCTAACCTCAAACACTTCACCTGTCTCCCTAACTCCTTTTCTACCTTAGCTCTTCAGGCTCTGAACTAGGCAAATATCTTTGATTTTTCTCTAATCAGATAAACCCACATCTTTCTTGAGAAATCATCAATGAAAGTGATAAAATATCTTGCCCTGCCTCTAGAACATGTAGGAGCCGATCCCCACACATCCAAGTGCACTAAATCTAGCACTCCTTTGCTACGCTTGGTATCGCTGGCAAATTTTATCCTATGCTGTTTGCCAAAGATGCAAGGTTCACATAAATCTATGCCCTCCTTTTTCAAAACTGGGATCATACCTCTTCTGCTTAGTTTAGTGAGCCCTCGATCACTTATATGATCCATTCGATAGTGCCACAGTCGATATAGAAACTATCCTCCTATATCACTGATAGCACCTCTACACTATCATTCACCACTGAGCCTTCAATTCTATAAAGATTGTTGCTTAGTCTTCAACCTCTCATCACCACCAAAACTTCATTGAAAATCTTCAAGCATCCACTCCTAGCCTGGCTACTAAAATTATAACCTTGCTCATCCAAGTAGCCCAAAGAAATTAGATTCTTTTTTAGCTCTAGTACATGCCTGACATTTGATAATGTGCGAATAATCCCATCATATATCCTCATCTTGATTGAGCCAACTCTAGCTACTCTGCATGGATGATCATCTCCAAGGCTAATACTTCCATCATCGATCTTCTAATAGGTAGCAAACCACTCCCAATGAGAAGTATAGTGGTGTGAGTATGCTAAATCTAATATTCATGTAGTATCATACTCTGTGGATCCATCTGATACAACTAGTAGGTCTTCTCCACTACTCATTGAAACTATATCATCACTCTTGCTGACCTTTCCTTTTTCTGATTTCAAAAGGGGATAATCTCTCCTCAAGTATCTAGGCTAATGACATTTATAGCATTTCAGTATCTTCTTTTGATCCTGAGAATTTGATCTACCCTTGAATATTTCTCTTACCTTCTTCTTTGATCTTTCCTATCTTTCATTCATAGTCAAGATTTCAGACTTAGGATCTCTCTTGCAGATCTTTTCTCTCTGATCATTTGATCTAAGCATACCAACAACTTTTTCATACTTTAGGATTTTTTTTCATAAATTAAAGTTGTTATGAGACCATCATAAGAATCCCAGGGAGAACAAAAATCTCCACCTTATCAATCTTTCTAGTCAATCTTTACATCCAAACTCATCACCTCAAAACACACTTGATTGAACTTTTGGATATGTGCAACAAGATCTCCACCTTTGGGAATCCTTAGGCTATACAACTATTTCTTCAACCATAGCTTGTTGGTCATGTTCTTCCTTATATATGTGTTCTCCAGTCTCATCCAGTGCTCCTTTGCCATGGTCTCTGTGCAAACCTCGGGCAACACCTGATCAACCAAGCATATTCTGATTATGCTAAAAGTAATTTTCTGTAACTCTTCCTTATCCTCAGTACTAATCTTTTCTAATCTTTATGTTATCAAGATTTTGTAGATCCTTCACTGAACCAACAAGTTCTTTATTCTTTACTGCCATAAGATAAAATTTCTCTTACCGTCAAACTTTTCAAAATCCATCTTGAATCCACTTGATACCATGACTACAATCAAATCAAGTGTAAAGCCCTATCATCGTTCTTCGATCACACACCAGCAAAACTATCGTTCTTTGAAGATCTATGGATCCTAGATCCTCATTCCAACCTTCTGTATCACCTTTCCTTCGTGCAATAACTCTCCACCTTAATCTAGAGATAACCATGAAGAAAACTAGAAGGTTATAGGATAAAATCTAGTGCAGCAGATCCTGGATATAGAAATTCTAGGTGTCTTCCTTCCTTTCATGCAATATCGCTCTGGTACCAGATGTTGAAAAATACTATCCTCTCTCGGATCGGCATGGTTGCTGGTGATTAGCCAAGCAACAAGAAACAAACTCCTAGAATCAATGCGGAAGCAAAATCAATGGATTCAAGAGAATAAAGTAAGAAAAAAAGAATACGAATTTTTTGAAAGAAAAGAGCTTTTATTTGCTTATATTCAACATATTATAATCTTTGACCTATTTTCAGTATAAATACTTTACAAAAGGATCAAGCCTTAAGCTCATAGAAAATTTTTTTCAAATCCAAACAACTCACATATACAAAAATAATTCTGCAATACTAAGTCGGCTTAGTTTTAGACTGAGCTAGCTAACCTACAATTAGGTCAGCTCAGTTTGAGACTGAGCCGACCTAGTTGTATACCATGCCAGCAGTTCTAAAAATACTGTTTTTTATCTAAATTTTTCTTTGAGACCTAGCTGATCCAGTCCTGAACTAAGCCGACCCAATTCCCAACTTAGCTGACCCAATCTCAGGGTGAGCCAGCTAAGTTTCTACAGCTTATTTCCTAGGCTAATTTTTTTTTCTACTTGCTTCTACCTTTTCATGACCTATCTTCTTATGTTTTCATAACTTGAGAGCACCACATCTAAGCTCACACAGCCATGTCCTCCAATCTAGGAAATAAGAAGAGGGGGATCTTATGGTCCCTTGCTTCTCCAAAGAGAACTATAGGAAGAAGAAGAACAAAAAAAAAGAAAAAGAAAAAAAAAGAACAAGAAAAGGGAAAAAGAAAAAAAAAAGGGAAAGAAAAAAAGAGAGATTTTCTCTCACTTTCCTCCCTTCTTTGAAACTGAATCCCACTTTCTCTTTCTAAAAGTTTGACTTTCTCTCTCCCCACTTTCTCTCTCTATTTTTTTAGAAAAGTCTTACTTTCTCTCTCTAGATGGTGTCTCTCTCTCTCTCTCTCTCTCTTTTAAGATTTTTTGAATTCTTAGAAAGATCCTCGAACAGTCTTGATAGATCATGACAAAGAAAATTTGACCTTTGACTAGTGAATAACTCATCCTATGAAGATTTAGAATTTTTATCTTGAAAAATAATTATGATTATAGTTTGATGAAAGTATGATTTTTGGATATTAGGTTAGTTGAATTTGTCAACTATTATTCATATGAGATGGCTCCATGTCAGATAAAGAGGGCTGCTCGAGGTGCTATTGGAGAAACATCAAACCAACAGAAGGATGGTACTCCTCAATAGGTTGGTAACATCTCTCAATAGGAAGGAGTCATTGATTCTACTAGGAACACCCAAATAGAGCAGCAAGAACCAAACATGGCTCAATTAATACAAATTCTAGTTGGAGTGATGCAGAGACAGTAGCAGTTACTTGAGCAGTAGCAAGTACAGTGAGATATACAACAACATCAATATCAACTCGAATAGCATGGACATGGAGAGCAACCTATACAGCAAAATAATATCATGAAATTTAAAAAGTTAGCTCACCATCTTTCAAGAGGATTACTAAATCCTTAGAAGCTCATAGTTGGATAATAGAGATGGAGAAAGCATTTGCTATCCAGCAGTGCCATGGTGAAGAAAAAAATTGATTTGCAGTTTATTTATTACAAGGTGAAGCATTTAACTAGTGGCAGTGACTAGAACGTAAATATAAACAAGATGGAGAACCACTTACTTGAATATGATTTCGAATTGCATTCTATGACTAGTACATTCCTCGGAGTGTGAGAATGCAGAAAGAACAAAAGTTTATTTATCTAAAGCAAAGGAGTATGAGTGTGGTTGAGTATGAAGCTAACTTTATAGAGCTAGCTAAATTTGCTCCGAGATTAGTGGATGGTGAGTGAGAATGAGTTCATAAATTCGAGATGGGGCTGTAGACTGAAATTCAAAAATATGTGGTTCCATATGAGTTGATAACTTATGTGAATGTGGTTAATAAAGCACTGATAATTGAAGGAAAGGTCACTGAAGAACGTACAGAAAGAGAAAAAAATTAAAAGAAAAGAAATAAATTAGATGATTCTCATGATCAGAATAATAAAAATATCGAAAGTTTGAATAAGAGATCAGCGAGTGACAATTCAGGATCATCTAAAAGTGCTAGATGTTCTAGTTACGGTAAAG
This sequence comes from Cocos nucifera, assembly GCA_006176705.1. Taxonomy (NCBI): domain Eukaryota; kingdom Viridiplantae; phylum Streptophyta; class Magnoliopsida; order Arecales; family Arecaceae; genus Cocos; species Cocos nucifera. The sequence goes on from QRFJ01000615.1 coordinate 569,322, forward strand.
CTTATGCTGATAATGAATATCATTGGATCATCGGTGCTTACATTAAATGTGGTAAGATAGGTCGCAAAATAGCTGAGTGCCCATAGAATATTGAGAATCGATCTGTCCTAATAGTTGAACAAAACAAAGATGAAAATTTAAAATCCTAGATCCAAGAAAGGATCTATGCTCTTACGCAACTAGATGCGCAGACTTTCGATACAGTGGTAATAGATTTTGAGAAAGGTTTACCAAATTAATTAGATCAATTAATTGATTTTGCTCGTGAGGTAAGTAATGATTCACCTTCTCTAGATTTTTTATTTATATAATATTATTTTAAATATCAAATAAATTATTAGTTGATTTATATGTGACTTATAAATCTTATGAAAATATATTTTGTATGGATATTAAAATGGAATTTTGAAAGAATATTTTCTATATTATTTATTGATCTAAAATTCTATATACATATTTAGATTTGATTATGAAGCATATGTTATTCTATGAAAAGGATTTTGATATAAATTGGAATTTGACCCTTAGCCTGACTCTGTTCTGAACCCTACCAATTGGGGGTTATGCATTAGCACTCTGAGCTCATGATTCTATTTCTGGCTCGACCATAGGATTTAAGTATGGTATTCTGGCCTAGCCACAGGATATAAGTTTGGTATTTTGGCCCAACCATAGGATATAATTATGGTCATAGTTGAAGGTTGATGAGTTAAAAAGCATTCATTTTGAATTAGATTTTTGAATATGATTAGTTTCGAAATTGGATATATGAATATGTATATAAACATTTTTAAAAGATTCTAACAATACTGAATTCATGTTTTGAATATACACTGATTAATGATAAATTATGTTTTGATATTTATAATTTATATTATCATATGAATTATCTAGTTAGGATATTCATTACTTACTGAGCTGTTTAGCTCATGATGAGTTTCTATTTATTTTTACAAATTCAAAGATTTACCTTGATCTGAGGATTAGATATGGAACAGTAAATTAGAGATAGAGTTTTATATTTTCTTTTAGATTAGAATTTATTAAACTTTGATACAAACTATAAAATTTTATTTGTAAGATATTTGTTTAGTTATTTGAATTAAAATTGATCATTAATTGTTTAGATTTTATTTTACTATTGCTTTATAATAGCATGATGAGATGTCTTGCATATTTATGGAGAAAGTTTTCTATGAGTATGTAGTAGTTACCATGACCCTCTGGCTCGCGATCTCGAATCGAGGGCATGACAAAGATAATGACCCATCTTGATTAGAATCAAATTATCAGATAACTATAAAGGTGATCATGATTATGTTGCAACAATTTTGGGCAACAATGGTTTATAATAATTATGAAAATGATCTTAGAATTGAATCATTAAAAAAAAATTCAAGAAGATAAAATATCGATACCATGAATTCTATGTTGGAGTTGAGATCATGAGGAAATGAATCATGTTTGATTTATTTAGATACTTAACAAATAAACCAAGTTTAATCAACAAGCAACCAACACTAGGTATGAGGTGCTCAAAGTCTTCTTTAGCTAGCCCGATCAAAGAGAATAACACAACCATATCATAATTTCTCTTTATGAATAAAATCCTCTTTGCAACATATTTCAAACTACAATCAATATTTGTGATAAGTTTTTAAATGACTCAATCTATCATGCTTTCATTGTGCAACTCTAATCAATAATCTTCAAAAGTTTTTATTGATCCTGGATCTAAATTTTATAAAATCCAAGCAAAAGTTTTGTGGAAACTTTCCAAGTACACTAGATCATAAGCATCCCTCAAGATAATAGCTATATTTGTACCATCATATGATCCAATTACTAAATTCTAAATCCGATTAAACTTACTTTGTATTACCTCAATAATTGGATTAAACAATTCACAATCAATCTCTATCTTTTGAGAAAAATCAACTCTATAAGTAAAAAAAAAACCCAAAATTAACTTGCTTGTGAGCATAATCAATCCTTTAAAATCTTTTCTTCCAAAAACTCATTTAAGCCTCTCTTTGAAATTTTTAAAAAAATTAACATGAGATTCCACTAGCATTTCAACAATAGTGGATGGTAAGATCCATGATCTACTCAAAAGCATAACTTTTTTTTTTTAACTTCAAAATAATTCAATATAAAAATTTAGTAATCTAGTTCAAACATTGATTAGGAGATCTACCAAAACACAAGATTTATGATTCACAGTGATATCAATTTCTCCTTCCAATCACATCCATAATTTATTATATGATTGAGTTTTTTTTTTGTAATTCCAAATAACTTTTAATAAGATCACAATTGCTATCACATTCCATAAACATATCAAGTCTAGACTCTCAATAAAATTTAAATATCCACATAATACCTAGCATATCATAATACAACTCATGCACATTATTATACATATTTCCATATACCAAATGTCTAACCTCAATGACATTTCTCTAAGAACTACATTTGGCACACTTAACCAAAATTTTAACTATGTAAATATTCTATGTGCAAAGCCCTAAGGACCATAATTTATATCTATAAAAGAAAATCAAATATTATGAAATAATTAAAAATACTTTTAGTACTAGTAATTAGTTCTAGATATCCAATTAAAATCCTAATTCTATCCACTCTCATTGCCAACCTAAGCACTAAGATCTTGAACCTAAGCTCTAGTACCACTTAATCTACACACCCCGATTTGATGGCCTAAGCCTGGCACGCGACAAATGGCTACATATCCTTAAGGTTTTACCCCATAAGACATGCAAGGCCTACCTTTTTAATTTATCCACATCATTCCAAACTTAGGTAGTAGTAAAATAATTAATCCATTTTATCAAAAGAATTAATCTAAAATTAATAAGTCTAATTAATTTCTTCAAAGAACAATCAATAAAAAATTATTCTAGATCCTATGCTCCTCACAGGTTGATCCCATTACCTGTCTATTCTACAGCATTTGAAAAAGAAGGAAGAAAATATATAATGAGCTTATGAGCTCAATAAGTTACCAGAACCTATAGTTTAATTAAATAATTTATATAAGAAATCTAAATTTTTAGATTGCATGATTTTTTATATATAAAAAACATGCTAATGAATACATAGAGCATGCCGTATTGCTCAAAATAGATCCAAAATATGCATGTGGCCAAAATAAATTTTTGAAACAACTAAAGGACGACCATCCACTCTCACTCTCCAAGTTTTTCTAGCTATGGCCATGATTGGTTTGTGGTTAGCCCCAAAAGAGATTAGATCCTAACTATAATATGTTGTCCATTGGTTATATGTTAGTGGTTGCCCCACTGGAGATCCAGAAGGAAACTAGCTTTGATATCATACAGAGAAATATGCTCCCATCAACCCATGCCAATAATCAGTCCCACCTAGCTAGGTCTGAAAAAAACTAGCTCCTGACTATAATACACCATCAACTAGCATACGCTAGTAATCAACCCACTAGAGACCCATAAGGAGACTAAATATTAAATCTATATGATCATAATTGGAATAAAAAGTAATGGCATTGACATATAATATATTTTTGATGCAATAAAATATAATTTCTATCTAGGTATATCATATATATTCAATCCAATATTTTACAAATTATTTTATGTAGATCATATAACATACCCAATTTAAACAAATAATCACAGCAATAGATAAATTTTTAAATCAAATCACATGCATGATAAAACATACTAGAAGTAGAGGTAACTTAAAATTTTCATCCTAGAATATTCTGAAACTCACTAATCAGGAACAATTGATCAAAATATGAATGTAAAAGATTTAGTTATGATCACATCTCCTTGTTAACCAAATCCAAGTTTCAACCTAGTCAAAATAAAACCCCTATGTTCAATTTAATTCATAAATTAAAGAAAAATTAGAAAATTAGGCTTGATCTAGGTTAATCAATAGAGATAGAAAGGAAAGAGACTTAACTTATGTTAGGATCGACTTGATACAGGTTGTTAGGAAATGATGCATAGTGGATACGATAGTCGCAGGAGAAGGAAGAAAAATCTAAAAAAATAGAAAACACACAAGCATGATATATAGAAAATTTATGTAGTTCAGAGTCTCTTGCTCTTGTGTCCACGACTACATAGAATAATATTTTTCAATAAAAAATAAAAAGTTTATAAAAGATGAGATAAAGAAGAACCTCTCTTTTTTCTTTCTTCTAGATGCAAGAACAATCCCAAATAAGAAGAAAAAATTCCTCCTAGATATATCTCACTCATCTAGTGACACCCTAAAATTGCTTACAGGAAAAGGACCCAAGCCTTCTCCCTTCCTCTCTCTTTTTTCTCTTAGAAAGCCTACTATTCTTAAGATGTTCTTTGCATTTTTTGTTACGAACCCTTGTCACCCACAAGCTTTTTAAAGCTCTCAAACAAGTCCAATCCGAGTTTAGAGCAAAGTCTGGACTTCTATTCCAAGTCTAATAGACCTCCCATTGTCTGATGATGTCCCAAATCAAATCCATCAAGCCTAATCAAGCTGCATGTGAGCATAGCTATCGGATCATGCTCCCTATGCCCGTGCATTGCTTGTAGACCAGGCGTATCAAGCTCCCGACCAAATCCGCATGCGCCACATCACCCAAAAGGGCCATACTACCCCTGTAAGCTATGGCATTGTAACTGTAGACCCTTTAAGGTCAACGTCCACCATGTGGACTACATGGACATGCCATGTAGTGGTGGACCGTAGTATGCTATGCGATCTGGGTTGCACACATGCTCGCATGCTGGGCTGCACGCCCACTTGGGCCAGCCGCACGCTACAGGCCGTGCATGTCCGTACGGTCTGCTAGGCCGTATGCCATGCTAGGCCACATATAGTTGTAGGCCGGCCTCCTCCTGGGCTGGGTCATGGTGTTGGAAAATGTATCCTAAAGCTAATCATCTAGGTTGTAGATGGTTGAGCTAAATATAATTATACTTGAATCATTAATAAATAAAATTATTATTTTAGCAATTTCATCACTTTTATGCATCTTCCTGTAATGAACTCTTCTATGATGAAGTCCTTAGGACTATTTAGACTCAACAAAGAAGAATTTATCGTTTAGTCCTTAAATCAGTTCGCGATCAAATGATTCGCTATTACCTAGGACGACAACATATCGAGTGTAGGTCATTGTGTGCCATAAGTGTTGGTTGTCCTCTTAACCAAGAAGTATGGAGATACTATTATGGCATATAGGTGAAGTGTAGGGGTATATTTTACTGAACGTGATCTAATTGTGGAGTTCTCTACTGTCAAGAGTTGCTCACAAAAGATATGGGTATAAGTATCCTTTAGACCTAAGATCACCATGGTGACATACAAGCAACTCACTATACTTAGGTAGAGGACTATCTGAATTTTTAATTCAGTGATGGAAGGCTATTGGGTGTAGTCAAGTACTTATAAAGTTGGTGTGTGAGTAAAGATGGGATTGACCCCTCCAAGATTGGAGCAAGTGCATTATTGTATTTTAATTTAGCAAACCCTCGATCGGGATGGTCCATATGATGGACACTGAATTTTGAAATATACTGTGGATGAATTTTAGGGTTGACAGTAAACTCTAGATCATCTTTTGAGCATCGAGGTTAAGAAGATGAATTATACGGTAACCAAATACCATAGATTCATCATTGTTGCATTGTAACTTTTCGATCTATCCAGATATCGGATATCATTGCTAAATGGTCACATTGATTGGTATAGAAAATTAGTTCTTATGTTACCAGCTTAGAAATCGAACCTATGGGGTCACACACATAAGGAGTTTCTCTGATCTGATGGCTGATCATGAGTCTTGATGACTTAGGATACATGATAGAGATTCAAAGAGAACAAAAGGCAAATTTTTGCCTTATGGCATACAATGATGATGAGGTAAATAATGATACTTCAATTTTAAATTTTATATTTGAAAAATTATATGACGCTTTCAATGAATTAATTAATGACTTTAGAAAGCTATCATATAAGAATAAAGAATTAAAGAAAGATAATCAACTCTTAACCAAAGATAAAGCTAAAGTAAAAGAAGATATGAAAGAACTACAAAATAAATTAGATGAATCTAATGAAAAAAATGTATCCTTGCAAGATGAGATAGTAAGACTAAGATCAATTATGGATA